>CAUYPK010000904.1:0-20180 GCA_963574355.1 Loris lydekkerianus | reverse complement strand
TTTATTGATCTTTTCAAAAAACCAACTTTTGGATTTATTAATCTGTTGTATAATTCTTTTGTTTTCAATTTCATTTAATTCTGCTCTGATTTTGGTTATTTCTTTTCTTCTGCTGGGTTTGGGGTTGAAGTGTTCTTCTTTTTCCAGTTGCTTGAGATGTTCGATTAAGTTATTAACTTCTTAACTTTCCGTTTTCTTGAGAAAGGCTTGCAGTGCTTTAAATTTTCCTCTTAGGACTGCCTTAATTTCTATTTTTTAAAATTTGCTGAGATTCGATTTGTGGCCTAGAATGTGGTCTATTTTGGAGTATGTTCCGTGGGCTGATGAGAGGAATGTGTATTCAGTTTTGTTGGGATGAAATGTTCTGTAGGTGTCCGCTAAGAACAGATGTTGAAGGGTTGAGTTTAAACGTAAAAATTCTTTGCTTAGCTTCTTTTTGGAGGATCTATCCAGGACTGCTAAAGGGGTGTTAAAATGTCCAACTACTATGGAAGTGGAGGAAATTGAGTTGCTCATGTCTGTTAGAGTTTCTCTTATAAATTGAGGTATGTTGTTGGTGGGTGCATAAATATTAATAATTGAGATCTCATCATATTGAGTATTACCTTTAACAAATATGAAGTGTTCATTCTTATCTTTAATTATTTTGGTTGGTTTAAAGCCTATTGCATCTGCAAACAGGATTGCAACACCTGCTTTTTTCTGCTATCCATTTACCTGGAATATAGATGACCATCCCTTCACCTTGAGTCTATATTTGTCTTTTAATGTAAGATGCAATTCTTGGATGCAGCAGATATCTGGCTTGAGCTTTTGTATAAGTCAGCCAACCTGTGCCATTTTAGGGGACAATTTAAACCATTCACATTAATTGAGAATATTGATAAGCCTTTCGAGAGTTCGGTGGACATTTTTCATCCTTTTGAGACTGTCAAAGTTGGAATTGGATCAAAAGTTTTTTGGTTGGGTTTACTTTTGTGGTGCAGAATTATGCTCGTCTTTATGAAGGATATGTCTAAGAATGTCCTGGAGAGCTGCTTTAGTTGTGTCACATTTCTTCAACATGTGAATGTCGCTGAAGTATTTAATTTCTCCGTCATAAATGAAGCTCAGTTTAGCTGGGTACAGGATCCTAGGTTGAAAGTTATTTTGTTTTAGGCAATTAAAGGTCTATGACCATCCTCTTCTAGCTTGAAAGGTTTCAGCAGAGAGATCTGCAGTTATTCTAATATTCTTCCCCTTGTAGGTAATGGTTTTCTTATGTCTGGCAGCTTTCAGAATTTTTTCCTTCATATTAACTTTAGTGAAATTGATTATGATGTGTGTGAGGATGTCTTATTCAGGTTGAGTCATGCTGGAGTTCTGAAGCTGTCTGCTACCTGAATTTCGAAGTGTCTTGGCATGTCTGGAAAGTTCTCCTTCATAATCTCATGGAGAAGAAACTCTGTGACTTGTGAAGCCACTTTGTCACTTTTGGGATCCGTATAAGACGAATATTGGTTTTCTTCGAATTATTCCAGAGCTCTCTGAGAGAGTGGTCTGTTTTTGATCTCCATTTCTCTTCTTCTTTGAGGGTTTGGGAGTGTTTGAAAGCTTTGTCTTCAATGTCAGAAATCCTTTCTTCTGCTTGTTCCATTCTGTTACTGAGGGATTCTACTGTATTTTTCAGATCTTTGAGGGAGGCAACTTCTTTTCTCAATGTGTCAAAATCTTTGGTCATTTTGTCTTTGAATTCGTTGAATTCTTGAGATAACTTTTGGAATTCTAATTCAGTCTTATTTGCTATCCCAATCCTGAATTTAATTTCTGGTATCTCAGCTATTTGTTTGTGCATGGGGTCTTCTGCTGTTTCTGCCCCATTGATCCTTGGGGGGAGTTGATCTACTCTGATTATTCATATTGCCAGAATTTTTCTTTTGATTTTGCCTCATGATTTTTTTTCACCCTTGCCTATGGCCATGCTCAGAGTTGGGGAGGTGTCTCTCCAAGATTAGAACCCAGCGGGATCACTCTATTGTTGCTTGATCTTTGTTGGGAGTGACCCTGTGTAGTTCCTCAGGGGCTGCTCTAGCTAGGGAGTTCTGGTTGTGGAAGCAGTTCTGGTTGTGACACACAACCAGAAGCAGTTCTGGTTGTGACACACCTGGCTCCAGCAACAGGGCTGGAGGTGGGGCGGATGATTCTGTGAGTGCCTGGCACCCAGTGACTTTGGCACAGAGAGCCCAAGGCTCCAGCAATCTCTGGCTAGGAGAAGGACTCTGCGCAGAGGCAGGGAGGGCTCCAGAGGGCACACAGCTACCAGAGTCTCTGGCCAGATGAACAGGCTAGTATGGAGGCTGGGAGGACACAGGAGGGAGGATGCAGGGCTGCGTGGCTCCCATAGTTCTTGGTCAGGGAATGCGGAGGCCTGGTGGGTGTGGTTCTCCGGTCAGGGGTCACTGCACAGCTCTTATGGAGTTCTGGGCAGCGCCAACCTCAGGAGTTTGAAGTTACTATGAGCTGTGAAGTCACGGCACTCTACCCAGGGCAACAGCCTAGGGCTCCAGTGTGCCAAAACCTCCTCACTCTGCCCCTAAGGATTAAGGCTGTAAGGCAGCTCAGACCCTGGCTTTAGGCTGCTTAATTACTAGGTTTCTTTCTCCCTCCAGATCCTTGCCCTGGGACCCTGAGGGCCGAGCTTGTGGGGCAGTGTTTTTCACAATGGTTTACTGAGACCCGCTCAGTGGCTCATTCTGGGGTCCTAGACAATGCCCAAAGTTCTCCCCACTCCTGCTTAAGCTCTCCCCAAGGCAGCTCAACTGAGCGTCAAGTCCAAGAACAACAAAACAGTTCACAGTTAAGGCCTTTCCTGTTTGCAGTCTCACTGGTGCTTGTACTCATGGTTGCCAGAGTGATTAGGTTGATCGAACACACGCAACTACTTGCCAGTTTTCCACTGTTTTTGTCCTTCTCTTGGTGTCCAGAAGTCCCTTGCTGGCTCCCTGTATCCGCAAAAGGATCATCATAGGCAGATCCCACCAGCCTGAGATGCCTGGAGTCTTGTCTCCCCAGACTAGCCGTGCCCAGTTGCAGGGAAGCTGGTACTTGGCTCCCAACTGAATGTTTTTAATTGGCTTGTCAAAGATCAAATAATGGTAATTGAATGGATTCATTTCTTTGTTCTCTATTCTGTTCCAGACATTTACTTCTCTATTTTTGGGCTAATACCATGCCGTTTTGATCACTATTGATTGGTAGTGCAGTCTCAGGTCTGGTAGCATGATTCCTCCAGCTTGGTATTTATTGCTGAGTGATGTTTTGGCTATTTGAGGTTCTTTCTGATTCCATATAAAATGAAGTATTATTTTTTCAAGATCTTTAAAATATGACAATGGAGCTTTAAAAAAATTGCATTAAAATTACATATTGCTTTGGGTAGTATGGACATTTTAACAATGTTGATTCTACCCAGCCATGAGCATGGTATGTTTTTCCATCTGTTAACATCTTCAGCTATTTCTTTTCTTAAAGTTTCATAGTTCTCTTAAAAGAGATCTTTCACATCCTTCATTAGGTATACTCCCAAATATTTCATCTTCTTTGGCACTACTGTGAAAGGAATAGAGTCCTTGACTGTTTTTTCAGCTTGGTTATTGTTGGTATTTATAAAGGCTACAGATTTATGGGTATTGATTTTATAGCCTGAGACATTACTGTATTCCTTGATCACTTCTGAAAGTTTTGTAGTAGAATTCCTAGTGTTTTCCAGATATACGATCATATCATGTGTGAAGAGTGAAAGTTTGATCTCTTCTGACCCTATGTCGATACCCTTTATCACCTTTTCTTCCCTAATTGCAATGGCCAAAACTTCCATTACAATGTTAAAGAGCGATGGAGACAATGGCAACCTTTCTTGGTTCCTGATCTAAGTGGAAATGATTTCAATCTAACTACATTCAATACTATATTGGCTGTGGGTTTCTGTAGATGGCCTCTATTAGTTTAAGAAATGTCCCTTCTATACCAATTTTCTTAAGTGTTCTGATCATGAACGGATGCTAGATATTTTCAAAATCTTTTTCTGCATCAATTGAAAGAATCATATGTTTCTTATTTTTTAGTTTGTTTATGTGCTGAATTACATTTATATATTTACGAATACTGAAACAGCCTTGAGACCCTGGGATAAATCCCACTTGGTCATGGTATATAATTTTTTTGATATGTTGTTAGATTCTGTTGTTAGGATCTTATTGAGTATTTTAGCATCAATATTCATTAGTGATATTGGTCCATAATTTTCTTTTCTTGTTGGGTCTTTTCCTGATTTGGGGATCAAGGTGATGTTTGCTTCATAGACTGTGTTGGGTAATATTTCTTCTTTTTCTATGTTTTGGAAGAAGTTACTTAATATAGGTACTAGTTCTTCTTTAAAGGTTTGGTAGAATTCTGACGTAAAGCCATCTGGTCCTGGGCTTTTCTTTTTAGGGAGATTTTGTACAGTTGATGCTATTTTAAAAGTTGATATAGGCCTGTTCAACATTTCCACTTCATTCTGGTAAGTCTTGGTAGGTGGCGTACTTCCAGGTTTTGGTTGATTTCTTTCAGATGTTCATATTTCTGAGAGTAGAGTTTCTTCTAGTATTTTTAAGGATTTTTTAATTTCTGAGGATCTGTTGTTATTTCATCATTACCATTTCTGATTGATGAAATTAGAGATTGTACTCTTTTTTTTCTGGTTAGGTTGGCCAATGGTTTATCTATTTTTTGATCTTTTAAAAAAACGAACTTTTGGATTTATTGATCTGCTGAATAATTCCTTTGTTTTCAATTTCATTTAGTTCTGGTCTAATTTTGGTTATTTCTTTTCTTCTGCTTGGTTGGGGTTGAAGTGTTCTTTTTTTCCCAGTTGCTTGAGAAGTCACATTATGTTATTAACTTCCTCTCTTTCTGTTTTCTTGAGGAAGGCTTGCACTGCTATAAATTTCCCTCTGATGACTGCCTTTGCAGTATCCCAGAGGTTGTGGCAATTCGTGTCTTGATTGCTGTTTTGTTCCAAAAATTTGGTGATTTTCTTCTTAATCTCATCTATAACCCATGTATCCTTCAGCACAAGGTTGTTTAGCTTCCATGTTTTTGTATGGGTATGCAGGTTTCTGTTGTTATTGAGTTCAACATTTATTCCATGATGGTCTGAGAAGATGCAAGGAATAATTTATATTTTTTTTAAATTGGCTGAGGTTAGATTTGTAGCCTAGGATGTGGTCGATTTGGAGTATGTTCCATGGGCTGATGAGAAGAATGTGTATTCAGTTTTGTTGGGATGAAATGTTCTGTAGATGTCTGTTAAGTCCAGATGTTGAATGGTTGAGTTTAAATCTAAAAATTCATTGCTTAGCTTCTTTTTGGAAGATCTATCCAGCACTACTAAAGAGGTGTTAAAATCTCCCACTACTATGGAAGTGTAGGAAATCAAGTTGCTCATGTCTGTTAGAGTTTCTCTTATAAATTGAGGTGTGTTGTGGTTGGATGCATAAATATTAATAATTGAGATCTCATCATATTGAGTATTACCTTTAACAAATATGAAGTGGCCATCCTTATCCTGAATTATTTTGGTTGGTTTAAAGCCTATTGCATCTGCGAACAGGATTGCAATGCCTGCTTTTTTCTGCTTTCCATTTGCCTGGAGTATGGATGACCATCCCTTCACCTTGAGTCTATATTTGTCTTTTAATGTAAGATGCGATTCTTGTATGCAACAAATATTTGGCTTGAATTTTTGTATCCAGTCAGCCAACCTGTGTCTCTTTAGAGAATAGTTTAAACCATTCACATTAATTGAGAATATTGATAAGCCTTTTGAGAGTTCAGTGGACATTTTTAATCCTTTTGTGACTGTGGAAGTTGGAATTTGATCAAAATTTTGTGGGTGATTTTACTTTTGTGGTGGAGGATTATAGTGGTCTTTATGGAGCATAGGTCTAAGAATGTCCTGGAGAGCTGGTTTAGTCGTGGCAAATTTCTTCAACATGTGAATGTCGTTGAAGTATTTAATTTCTCCATCCTAAATGAAGTTCAGTTAAGCTGGGTACAGGATCCTGGGTTGAAAGTTATTTTGTTATAGATAAAAATTAAAAAAACAAACAAACAAACAAAAAAAAACAGAAAAAACCCCGTTTGGGTTTTGGCAAGAGACTTTAAATACTTGCCCCAACAAGAAGGGGATTAGACCTATTAACTGCCAAGAAGGGAGGCATCTGTTTATTTTTACAGGAGAAATGCTACTTTTATGCCAACAGATCTGAGATCATGCAAAACAAGATCAAAACACTCCAAGAAGATCTAGAAAAGAGAAGAAAAGAAATTTTAGAAAATCCCCTGTGGACAGGCCTATATGGTTTTTTACCCTACCTTCTTCCCCTGCTACCCTTATTTACCCTTCACCTTTGGGCCCTGTATCCTTAAAAAAGGTTAGAGGCAGTTAATTCAGGTTGAGTTCCAATATCACTGGCTCATTAACCAAGAATCTAACTATTATTCTTCATCACCCTCCATAGCACCAATGACGGGTAAGACTCCCAAAGCTGGGACAACCTAAGATAGGATATGGAGAAGCTGCATGGTAGATTACATTCATAGTACCCAAAGACAGGTAAGATCACTCTGCGTTCAGTCAACCTAAAACAGGGACCAAACCATTGATGTTTGTATCCCCATGATGGGTAAGACTGAAACTACACGAGCAGGCAACCTAAGACAGGGGCTATGTTTATCTGCCATACAAAAAACAAAAGAGGGAATTGTTGGGCCCTGCCATGTGCCTGAGGCCTAGTGCAACTTCCCGAGCCTGACTAGAAGTAGATCCATCGAGCTACTTCTGCATAGCAATGACTCAGCAAGACCCGGCCTGAAACTGCCTCTACCTAGATACAGCCAATGTGGTACCATGCCATTGGCCCAACCCTGTCACTCACCTTATCCCCTGCCTTCTTCCTCCGCCCCTTCCCCACGCTCTATATAAGCGGATGCTTGATGCAATAAAATTGAGTTCCTGCTTAAAAAAAAAAAAAAAGAAAAAGAAAAAGAAATGAAATCAGAAAGAAAGAGCAAAGAGAGGGAAGGAGGGAGGGGAGTGGGGCTTTGGTGTGTGCCACACCTTTTGGGTGTAAGACACGACTGTAAGAGGGACTTTACCTTAAAAAATGCAATCAGTGTAACCTGGTTTATTGTACCCTCAATGAATCCCCAACAATAAAAAATAAAGAAAAAAAAAAGTTATTTTTTTTTAGGAGAATAAAAGTTGATGACCATCCTCTTCTAGTTTGAAAGGTTTCAGCAGAGAGATCTGCAGTTATTCCAATATTCTTCCCCTTGTAGGTAATGGTTTTCTTTCGTCTGGCAGCTTTCAGAATTTTCTACTTCATATTAACTTTAGTGAAATTGATTATGATGTGTCTGAGGGATGTCTTATTCTGGTTGAGTTATGCTGGAGTTCTGAAACTGTCTGCTATCTGAATTTCAGAATCTTTTGGCATGTCTGGAAAGTTCTCCTTCACAATCTCATGGAGAAGTGACTCTGTGCCTTGTGAAGCCACTTTGTCACTTTCAGGGATCCCTATAAGACAAATATTGGTTTTCTTTTAATTATCCCAGAACTCTCTGAGAGAGTGATCTGTTTTTGCCTTCCATTTCTCATCCTCTTTGAGAGTTTGTGAGCATTTGAAAACTTTGTCTTCAATGTCAGAAATCCTTTCTTCTTCTTGCTCCATTCTGTTACTGAGGGATTCTACTGTGTTTCTCTAATCTTTGAGGGATGCAACTTCTTGTCTCAATGCATCAAAATCTTTTGTCATTTGGTCTTTGAAATTGTTGAATTCTTGAGATATCTTTTGGGTTACTGCTTGGAGTTCTAATTTGATCTTATTTGCTATCTAGATTCTGAATTCAATTTCTGACATCTCAGCTATTTGTTTGTGCATGGGATCTTGTGCTATGTCTGCCCCATTGATCCTTGCAGGAGTTGATCTACTCTGATTATTCATATTGTCAGAGTTTCTCTGTTCATTTCACCTCATGATTGTTTTTCACCGTTGCCTCTGGCCATCCTCAGAGTTGGGGAAGTGTCTCTCCAAGATTAGACTCCAGCGGGATCACTCTATTGTTGCTGGATATTTGTAGTGAGTGACCCTGTGTAGTTCCTCTGGGGCTGCTCCAGCTAGGGAGTTCTTGTTGTGGAAACAGCTCCAGTGTGTGACAGACCCGGATCCAGCAACAGGGCGGGAGATGTTGCGTATGGTTCTGGGAGTGCCCTGCGCCCAGTGACTTTGGCACAGAGAGCCCTAGGCTCCAGCAGTCTCTGGCTAGTAGAAGGGCTCTGTGCAGAGTCAGGGAGGGCTCCAGAGGGCACGCAACTACCAGCATCCCTGGCCAGACAAGTGGGCCAGTTTGGAGGCAAGGAGGATACAAGAGGGAGGATGCAGTGTTGCGCGGCTCCCGCATTTCCTGGTCAGGGCATGTGAAGGCCCAGTTGGTGTGAGGTCGCAGCGTAGATCTTATGGAGATCCAGGCAGTGTGAAACCCAGGAGTTTGAGGTTGCTATAAGCTGTGACGCCACAGCAGTCTACCCAGAGCAACAGCCTGAGGCTCCAGTGTGCCAAAACCATCTCACTCTGCCCCAAAGGGTTAAGGCTGTAAGGCAGCTCAGTCCCTGCCTTTAGGCTGCTCAGTCACTAGGTTACTAGGTCCCGCCCGATCCTTGCTCTGGAACCCTGAGGGTGGAGCTTGCTGGGGCAGTTCTCTCACAATGGCTCCCTACAGCCCAGCTCATTGGCTCTGTCGGGGCCCCAGACAATGCCCAAAGTTCTCCACACTCCTGCTCAAGCTCTCCCCAAGGCAGTTCAACTGAGTGCCAAGTCTAAAAACACCAAAACAGTTCACAGGTAAGGCCTTTCCAGTTTGCAGTCTCACTGCTGCTTGTACTTACGGTTGCCTGCAGGATTAGGCCTATCAAACACATGCAACTACTTGCCAGCTTTCCACTGTTTTTGTCCTCCTCTTGGGGTCCAGAAGTCACTTGCTGACTCCCTGTATCCTCAAAGGGATGATTATAGGCAGATACCACCAGCCAGAGATGTCTGGAATCTTATCTCCCCAGACTCACTGTGCCCAGTTGTAGGGAAGTTGTTACTCAGCTGCCAACTTTACATTTTTTATGTTTACTCGGATGAAGCTGGAACATATTCTTCTTAGTAAAGTATCTGAAGAATGGAAGAAAAAGTATCCAATGTGCTCAATACTACTATGAAACCAAGATATAATAATCTACATTCATATGAATGATAAAACAGAACTATAGTCCAGAAAGTAGGAAGGAAGAGGAGAGAAAGGGGAGGGGAAGGGGAACCCACGAGGAGGGAGGGTTTTTGTTGGGAGCTCACCTAATGTGCATAATATAATGTTACATTTCAAAACTATTAAGAATAGAGTATAAATGTCTTACTATAACAAATAAGCAATCAAGGTGACAGTTACATTAATCAGGTTGATGTAAGCATTCCACATTGTTTATCAATTCAGCACATTGTACTCCATAAATGCATTAATGTACACAGTCATGATTCAATAAAGAAAAAAAGAGAATAGGTTATTTTGTAACTTTCTTGGGTCTCTGGGTATAATAAATGAGTATATGATGTTACTTTAGGCAATAGTTCTGTGTATACCAGGGTAGTAGTCAACACACAAGTTTTTCCTCTAAGAAATTAAATGCTTCCAAAAACAAAGATAAAGTCATTTTAAAAATACTGTCATGCTGTTTTTTTTGCTTCTCGATTTTATTTCTTCATGGGGAGTGAACCAGTAAACCCAGCAGACTATCTTAATACTATCAATCAAAGCCTACTTATCTTCAGACTATGAAATCAGCCTGCACATCAGTTTATAAGCTGAATTCATATAAATTGTAGGGCCAATTATGCCCCTCCCAATCAACTCCTATAAAAGGTGAATAAAATAGCTTCTTGCTAAGACCACTGACACTACATTGTAAAGCTTCTCCACTGTATATAAACTAGCTTAGGCTACACATCTAGAACGTCTGAACAGCTAAAAAGTCTTGACAATTGTACAGACTTTCATATACCAACAAAGCCAGGGCTGTGTACTTTCCAAAAGTGCTCCGATTCTTATTTTGAACAATTTGTGTGTGTGTGAGACAAAGTGTCACTCCATTGCCCTGCTGAGAGTGCAGTGGCGTCACATCATAGCTCACAGCAACCTCAAGCTCCTGGGCCGAAGCCATTCTCCTGCTCCAGCCTCCTGAGTAACTGGGACTACAGGTGCATGACACCACACCTGGATAATTTTTCTGTTTTTTTTTTTTTTTTTTTTTTTTTTGTAGAAACAGAGTCTTGCTCTTGAGCAGGCTGGATTCAAATTCTTGGGCTTAAGCATTCTACCTGCCTGGGCCTCCCAAAATACTAGGATTACAGACGTGAGCCACCATACCTGGCCTGAACAACTTTCTTAAAGGTTACTTTTCAAGTTAATAAAATGCATTATCAGTGGATTGCTAAATTCTCTTTACATTTCTGTTCCTACTCATCCCACATTAAAAAAAAAAAAAAGTATCCTAGCACTCTCAGAGGATAGGACGGGAGGATTTCTTGAGGCCAGGAGTTCAACCAGCCTGAGCAAGACAAAAGTTACCATTTCCACAAAATGTAAAAACATTAGCAGGGCCTAGTGGTGCACACCTGTAGTCCCAGCTACAAGGGAAGCTGAGGCAGAAGGATTAAGTCCAGGACTTTAAGGTTGTAGTGAACTATGATGATGCCACTGCACCACTCTTGCTGGGGTGAAAGAGTAAGACTCTGCCAAAAAAAAAAGAGAGAGAGAGAGAGAAAGAGAAAAGTATTTGTACATTTAAGAGGTGAGAAGGCAGGTACTGAGCATCCCCTTCCCTATTTGCTGATGCCAAAACTGAGGCTGTAGAAAAGAAAGTAATGTCCCTAATGTTACCAAAGAGGCGAATAGGGTACTAAAATCAAGATCCCAGCAAACTAGCTCCAAAATGCTTGCACTAGGACTCAGTGGATTACAGGAAAGATGGAGGACTGAGAGGTGACCTGCACTTGGATCATCAGTAGCCACAATCATTACAATAATGTATAAACTTTTTTTTTTTTCTTTTTGCAGTTTTTGGCCAGGGCCAGATTTGAACCTGCCACCTCCAGTATATGGGGCCGGTGCCCTACTCCTTTGAGCCACAGTTACCGCCTGTATAAAACATTATTTTGCTCTATCTTTACCAAAGACTTCATCATAATGCATAAGTCATAAGGAAAATGCCTTTAACTGAAAAGCCAGACACCACCTTCGGTAAGCACTTTCTATATTATTTTTATTTCTAATAGAATAATTCTGTATTTTAAAAGAAAAACTGATCATTATATTTATCTTTCAGATGGGGTTAGTAGGCTTAGTTGGCAAGAGCTCACCAACTAGCAAAGGTCAGAACTGAGATTCGAATATAAATCTGTCACAGCCACCCTGCTTTTTTCCCCCAAGACACCAAGCTGACCTGAAAGGACAGAATCCACTTCTCTGGGAGGTGCTTCCACCGGTCTCCTGGACCCCTGTTTTTTTTTTCCTAATCCTACATTCCAAGAATAATATCATCCCTGGCATGCTTTCCTTCCTTCATTCAAGCCAAGTTTCCTTATTTGGAGAGATTGAAATCCAACGCATTTCCCGCTTCCTGTCCTCTTCAGCACCCACGAAACAAAAACATCCCAAAGAGATGCGTTGAGAGAGGAAGAGGATGCTCCCTGTCCCCCCCTCCCCCGCTCCCCTACGAAGAGTGATGGAAGACCCCAAGCCCTTCCTTTGGAGGGGCTCCTGGACTAGAAGGCACCTTCTGGACTGGAGAACCCCCAGTGCAAAAGCCTCAGTGGTGCCTGCAACCTTCAGGAGTGTCCGCCAGGCTGGGAGCACCCACAGCATCCTTAGTACTCCAACTTGAAAGATGGAGCCAAGAGCACCCCACCCCAATCTCACCCCACAGAGCTTTCTCCCCTCCGCGTTTACCGCTCTTGAAACCATTTGGCCCCCAGGGCGGCACCTGTGGCTCAGTGAGTAGGGGGCTGGCCCCATATACGAGGGTGGCGGGTTCAAACCAGGCCCCGGCCAAACTGCAAAGAAGAAGAAGAAGAAGAAGAAAGAAGAGGAAGAGGAAGAGGAAGAAGAAGCCGGGCTTTGTGGTGGGTGCCTATAGTCCCAGCCAAGAGCTGGAGACTGCTGTCAGTTGTGACGCTACATTGACCAAGGGCGACAAAGTAAGACTCTGTCTCTTAAAAATAAATAAATAAATAAATAAATAAAAAATCACCTGGCTTGTGAGTCTAGGAGCAGGAGTGAGGACCTCTCGGGCAGATCCCGCATGACCCACGCGAGGCTGGTGGCACTCCCACCGCGCAGCTGATGAGCTCAGACCAAGCCTGGTTGGGCGCTGAAGCACTCCCAAGCCAGGCCTAAGTGAGGAGCCCCTCCCAGCCACCAGTACCTCGCAGAATGTAAGCTTTTAAGTGCTCCTCTGGACTCACCTGAACCAGACTGAAACGGCCAATGGTATATCCCCACCCCCATCCCAGAAACGTAGTCGCATGCAATCAGCATTTTCCATCCTGGAAGCAGCTAGCAGCCCCAGGGTGGAATCTAAGAAATAATTAAAAGTTGGTGGTGGTGCAACTCGGGTTGGTTTGTTCCTTTGTTTTGTTTCTTTTTCCTCTCTCACTTTTTAAAAGAAGCTATTTTAGAATTTGAACCTTGCATTTTGAGATTATTTTTCCATTCTAGCACTTGCAAGCCCAAAGTTTGCATTTGGAAACAGTAGTGTTTTTACTCCCACTGTTGAAAATTCAGCTCTCATTCACGGATCATCCACATTCCAGTCACACTAATAGTGAGTGGACACCAAGCGCCAGCACAGTACTAAGAGCTTTCCCTGCATTACTTTACTGGAGTCTTGAGCAACCTGATGTGTTCTGTATGATAATTACCCCATTTTGCAAGTGGGGAACCCAGGGTTACATCTTGAGTCACAGACTGTGTGACTCACTGCCTTATTACCCAGTCACCAGGTGCTGGGCACTGAGCCAGAGTGTAGGGGGAGTAGGGAGGTTGCAATGGCAACATAGATAAGACAAAATAAAGGAAGTCATTATTATCTGCCACAACAGAGTCAACTGCCACAGGAGTGCAACAGGCCATGAGTAACCTTCCAGTCACCCACCCCAAGATGAGCACAGCTGCAGAAATGAGCAAAGGAAGCCGGAAGCAGAGCAACCCCCAGCCCCACTATCAAGGGGAAAGGGCCTTATTTTAAGCCACTTCAAGTTTGGGGTAGTTTGTTGTGCAACTAAGGCTAACGAAAGTGCTAGCTTTGTGACCTGGAACAAATGACTTCATGCCACTGAATCTCAATCTTCTCCTAAGAACCTATTTCACTGGGCTGTTGTGAGGACTGAATGATAAACCACATGTGAATTGTGGAGCTCAGAGGATGTTGTTCAGTGACTACAGCTATCAGTTGCCATCATACCTAATGTGTGCAAGTACTTTCTACCCACTTATTTCATGGAAAAAATTTGTTTAGTGGGACAAGGATTTTTCTTTAAGGCCATAGATAAGCCCACCTTTAATATGTCCAGGGCCCAGGGCAAGAGTACAAATAGAAGGCCATAAGCCAAATATCTAAATATGTAAAAGTTATAGACTAAGTTAACAAATTATTATACATTAAGTTCTACTTTCATACCTTGACAAATGTACTTCTCATAATAACATGAAAAGCCAGGTTCAAACTCATGGTTGATGGGTGGGTGAGGGAGAGCTGGTTTCTAGGGCTTGGTCTGTAACCTCCTCCTCTCTGTCCATTTGGGTAAGGAATTGGAGGATGCTGGATATTCAGAACAAAGTTTGGAGAGGTGTGATCTTGGTAAGGGGGCACAATGGATGTTGTTCCATGGACTCCTCACCTTGTGAGAAGCCAGAGGGGAGAATTTTCTAAAGTATGGGCCAGTATGCTTTGGTCATAAGTACAAGGATAGTTATGGGTTAAGTACCCAAAGTGCAGCCACTTAAATTAAAACCAAACTGAATATAATACCAAATACAGAATGAACCATGTTTTAGCATACTTGCTCAAAAACAGGGTGTCCCAAAGGTCTTCCTTCAGTTTTAATCACTTCAGGGATATAAATACTGTAATTTATAAACCATCATTTGCAAGTTTAAGTAAATTTTACAATGTTTTGTTTTGTGAATGTTGAGTAACACATTTTTTTCATTTTCATTTCAGTTCCCCTGAGTGAAAAACACGGCATACATTGACTAGAAGAGACAATTACACTTATTAAAATAATTAAACCTCAGAGTCAAAAGTAGTAAACTCTCAAAGGACAGTTTTGTAAGTTTGTAGCATTTAGACTTATGAAGTTATTAAAGCTCCAGACTGCACTCACATATTTGGGACATCCTGTATTTGAGTTTGTGGTATGTCAGGTTCCATGCTATATACTTGATTAAAAAGGAAAAAAGGAAAGAAACAGTTTTCTCTAAGAAACTTGCAGTTTAGTTGAAGGGGAGATGTGAAGGAGACTGACCTCATAATATGATATGATACGTGCTGCAGCTGGGCCAGTAGAGCTAGTGAGAACAGAGTCCGGGGACTGAGTGACAGTCTGGAGAGCCAGGGGAATCTTACCAGTGGAGGTGACATGAAGCTGGGCATTAAGAAATGAACAGCTGGCTTGGCACCTGTGGCTCAAGCAGCTAAGGCACCAGCCACGTACACCTGAGCTGGTGGGTTAGAATCTAGCCTGGCCTCGCCAAACAACAATGATGGCTGCAACCAAAAAATAGCCAGGCACTGTGGCAGGCGCCTGTAGTCCCAGCTACTTGGGAGGCAGAGGCAGGAGAATCGCTTGAGCTTGGAGGTTGCTGTGAGCTGTGATGCCACGGCACTCTACTCAGGGAGACAGCTTGAGGCTCTGTCTAAAAAAAGAAAGAAAGAAAGAAAGAAAGAAAGAAAGAAAGAAAGAAAGAAAGAAAGAAAGAAAGAAAGAAAGAAAGAAAGAAAGAAATGAACAGCCAAAGAAAGGAAGGTAACAGCACAGGTAACAGTGGGCGCATGTGCAGGGGGACAATGCTGTGTTCTTGGAGTGACAGACTGCTCCTCTTGGAAGTGTTCAGGTAGGCCAGGGCTGGACTGAAACTGAGGTGAGGAAATTACCAAGGAGCTGGCTTGCAGAGGACTTGCATCTGGAGTCTGAAGTCATTCAGAATTAGTAAATGGAAAGTCAGTTTTCTTAATGAAAAATAATAGAATAGAAAAGAACAAAACAGAGCAGAATATAATAGTAGAATAGGGATATTAATTTGCTGGGGCTGCTGTTACTGGGTGGCTGTAAACAACAGAAATTTATTGGCTTATAGTTCTAGAGGCTAAAAGTCTAAAATTCAGGCACCAGCAAGTTCCAGGTGAAACCTATACTGGAAGCTTCCTTTGTTGTCCAGTCTCTGCTTTCATCTTTACTGGGCGTTCTCTTTGTGTCTTTTTGCAGTGTCCTCCCTCTACATGCATCTATCCCTGTGTCCTAATTTCACCTTTTTGTGAGGACACCAGTCATGCTGGATTACAGCTCCTCCTAATGACCTCATTTGAACTTGATTGCTTCTGTGAAGACTTTTTTATTAAATAAAGCCACCTAACTGCTCCAAGAGATATTCTTATTCCCTTTCTTGTATTGAAAATATTGAAAGGTGAGCAAGTGAATGGATTTGCAAAGAGGTTGGTTCTCCAAAGAGGCTTCACCAACAAAGCCTTGGCTTTTCTTAAGACAAAGATTTAAAATTGTCAGGTTGATCAATCCAAGTGATTTTGGGATTACCCCAAGCCCTTGTATTCCCTGAACCTACATGTTCCAGACAGGTTCTGGTTTGTAAGCTCTGCTGGTGCAGAGCATGAGTTAGACCTCATTCAAATCTAGAGCCTGCCACTTGGTGACCATAGGCATGTTTGTAATTTCAGTTTTCTCATCCATACATGGTAAAAATAATATTAGCCATCTTGCAGTGTTATTAAGAGGGTGAAATGAGATAGTGGTACAGAGAAAGTGCTTATTGTATATAAAAGGGCTCAATAAATGGTAGCTATAATAATAGTAAGAGTGACATAACCATGACAGTCTGTAAGATTCTAGGCCTGTGACTGTAATTCTTTTTAACTGTCTATCCACGCACCTGAATTATATTCAGACACCACACAAAAGCATGCCCCTCACTGACCTACACCAGAGTTTTGCAATACTCCTTAAACTCCAATTAAGAAGACACAGACAGTGGGTTGTTTACACATCTTGAGCAGGTAAATACAATTCAAATTGCCTGAGTTTGGAGGTTTGATGTTATATGTGCAGCCTCTGCCACCAAGATAAATGTGGAGCTGCAATGAAAACAAGGGAAAATGATTAACCTTGTAGGTAATCATGCCCTTCTTGGAAGTAACTACATCCCTCCCAGAACTTGTCAAGCCTTGTCCCAGCTCCTTCTCAGTGTTGCCACCTCTCTTCAAAGGGGCTGCCTCATGGCTTGAAAACACAACTCAGAGGCACAGCAAAAAAGAGAAATGTCACAGTGTATTAACTTGTCAATAAACACTTAGCTTAAGGAATGAAGTCAGAAATGTCATACCCACACTCTTGGAAAAAAGCATTGTGCTAAATAGAAAAAAGGAGGGGTGGGTGGCAGATGCAGCTGAAGACACCCCACAGTTATTTTGCACTTTAGTCACATGCACTGAAGACCTCATTACCTGAGAATTAGGCCCAGGTGGCAATAACTCTCACGTGCCCCTATCAACTTAGTGAGGAGCTTCAGTCTCCTTGCACTTGGTAAGGAAGGGGCACCTCTTATGACTAGCCACAGGCTACAGACTCCAGCGAAGTTGTGGATAATTACAAGGTAATTATTTATAATAAGTGCTTTCACTCTCAGCATGATTATCTACCCCTGAGTTTCTTGCCTGGTTTATGTAGGGAAACAATGTCCAAATTAATCTATGTCTTTTGCAAGCGAGTGTATACTCCTTTGATGATCCAGATGGTTTAGTGCCCTTTAGCAGCAGGTATTAAGACTTTCTTACAAGAGACATATTTTTTCATTTTCCCTTTTTAAGACTTTGGGAATTTAAAGATGAATTATGGGATTAATATAGAGTTGGCCACTAAGGACAGCAAAGCTAGCCCTGTGTGAAACCAGGAAAAATAGTCACAGTGAACCTTTGTAAGAGTTTTATGGTTTGCTCAACATTTTTTGTGTATATCATGTCTTTTAAGTTTCAGATCACCTCTGCACAGTATATATTGATATTATGATGAACCTGGCAGTGTGCTCAGGATAATACTCATTTAAGGGCATGGCCGTAGGAGTAGACTGATGGGATTTGAATCCCAGCTCAGCCACTCATTAGCTGTGTGACCTTTGCTGTGTTAACTAACCTCTCAAAGCCTTAGCCTTCTCATGTATGGCAGGACGACAATACCAACCCTACAGGGCATGACCCAAAGTGAGTTAGTCTAGGAAAGTGAATCTCTGAGTTTTTGGCTCTATAGCTTCTCAAGGGCTTTTGGGAATTAACAACTACGTCACATCCCCATATAAGTAAAATGGGTAAAGGATAGTTCTTGATAGGAACACTCAATGATTGCGTAGAACTGTATCTTGCTTTTTATGCACGACAGATAAGGCTAAACTGCTCAGAACTTCCTGCCTGTGCAACTGCTGTGGATTTACAGGATTAAAATCCCTTGATTTTGAGATGGCTATACCTTAGGAGCACTGGACAGTTCAAAAGAGACGATTTTCTGTTAATAGAAGCCCAATCCCCAGGTTTCTTCTTCTTCTGCTCTCTGTCCCTGGCTAGGTAGAACCTTTCTCTCAGCCTTAGTTTTCTCATCTCAGAATGAAGGTCAGAACATCCCACCTCCTCCATCCACCTTTACTGAGCCAAGGAATATGAATACACCAGGAAAATGATGGCCTTATGTAACACAGTGATTGTTGATGACTTGTAAATTGCTGGGGCTTAGCTTGTTCCCCATCATTCCACCCAGAGCTCTGTCAGCAAAAAGAAGAGAAAAGGAATTATCTCTTCCCCCTCTCAGAAGAAGAATAACTCAGCTGAATTATTAAATTCTGGGTTTCTTTGTGGTGAGATGGTTGGAAGAATTAATTCCACTTTTTCTCTTGCAGTGCACTCCATCATTAGTTTCTTTTGGTAAATTTTGACAACAAGCAAGCAAGTAAAACAAAATACAATCAATTCTCAGTAATCAGAGATTCCGTATTAGTAAATTTGCCTTCATGGTTTATTATTCTAAACTTTAGGATAATAGAGACTTCAGAATTCCTTACACAGATGTTCACAAACCTGCTTCCACAGCCTCCTTGGATTCTTTCTCCACCTGAGGGGTGGCTGAGGGGCATGCTTCCAGAACTGGGGTCCCTGGGAAGGTGTTCAGATGCAGGACAGGTTAAAAGGGCCATTTTTCACTATACACATTTCAGCACAGAACTTCAAGGAGCCTCAGAATTCTAAAGTTGAACCTGGTTTTCCAGGTTGTATCAAGGTATACTTTTCCAAGTAAGAGGGAAGACCTTATTTCATTTCTTAGTTTTTAATCTTGGTTATATGTTTTAAATATGCAGATAGATGATATGTGAGCCTCCATGTGTACCCTTATCTCAAGCCTTCAGAGAAAGTGGCCAGTTTAGGAAGAAAGAAACCTCTATTGATTGAAACTGCTCATATCTGGGGTCTGTGCATTACTGCATCCTAATCTAGCTTATTGTGGCTGCTACATCTGATAGTGGGCTTCTCAGTCCTGAAGCTCTAGCACAGGAAGCCGACAGATAGGTGAGGAGCACCAGTCAGGAGTAAGTGAAGGAAGAACAGGGGCAACAGAAGTTATGATCCTGAAGATTCATATTTGTATGCAATGGATAGGGCTCTGGCTTGATTGTATGATCTAAATGGGAGCAGAGGCTTCCCCGTCCTTCCATATTTTCCCCCTAAACTTAGAGATTTTGGACCTTCTCATCAAACTCAGCAGGTATGAGTTCAAACTGTTTTTTGAAACATAAAAAAACATAATGTTTCTTATACTCAAATAGTCAGGAAACAGTTCACCCCTGATCAATATGTAAAGTACTATTATTATCATCTAAACTCAGTTTAGACCATTTTCTCTATGGGAAACAAATACACTTTAACAACATAAGTAAAAGAGTCATTATCAAAAATAAATAAATAAATTTCTTCCTTCCTTCCTTCCTTTCTTTCTTTCTTTCTTTTTTTGCAGTTTTTGGCCGGGGTTGGGTTTGAACTCAGGTTTATACCCACCAGGTATATGAGACCAGCCCCCTACTCCTTTGAGCCACAGGTGCTGCCCAATTTATTTCTTTCCAAAACTTAGAAGGAAGACAAGGGAATTAAAGGTTACTGAGGGCAGCACCTGTGGCTCAAAGGAGTAGGGCGCCAGCCCCACATACTGAAGGCAGGGGTTCAAACCCAGCCCCAGCCAAAAACTGCAAAAAACCCCAAACAAAAAAGAAAAAAATTAAAGGTTACTGAGCCCTTACTATCCAGCCAAAGCCATGCTAAGTTTATCACACACATTCTCTCATTTAGACCTCACCATAACTCTAACAAGTTGGTCTCCATTTCCTAATGATGTAGTGAAAGAATGGAGATGTTTAACAATTTGTCCGAGGTCAGATAGCTAGTAAATGTCAGAACTAGAATTCAAACTTGAAAGCCCCATTCTTCTTGTGTCTCTGTCTAGCAGCCTCTATTCCACAATTTTAGAATGAAAGTCTTTGGATTATTCCTATCACTAGTCTGCTTCCCTGTTGTAAAATCCTGCCTCTTTAGCAAGGTTGCCTGTGCATGGGCCCCCTCATCATCTGCAGGGGTCCTCAAACGTTTTAAACAAGGGGCCAGTTCACTGTCCCTCAGACCGTTGGAGGGCTGGACTATAGTTTAAAAAAAAAAAAACTATGAACAAATTCCTATGCACACTGCACTGCACACTGCATATCTTATTTTGAAGTAAAAAAACAAAACGGGAACAAAT
>CAUYPK010000903.1:0-47362 GCA_963574355.1 Loris lydekkerianus | reverse complement strand
GATCCTATAATTCCTTTACTAGGTTTATACCCAGAAGACCAAAAGTCACAATATAACAAAGACATCTGTACCAGAATGTTTATTGCAGCTCAATTCATAATTGCTAAGTCATGGAAGAAGCCCAAGTGCCCATCGACCCACGAATGGACTAGCAAATGGTGGTACATGTATACCATGGAATACTATGCAGCCTTAAAGAAAGACGGAGACTTTACCTCTTTCATGTTTACATGGATGGAGCTGGAACATATTCTCCTTAGCAAAGTATCCCAGGAATGGAAGTAAAAGTATCCAATGTACTCAGCCCTACTATGAAGCTAAATTATAGCTTTCACATGAAGGCTATAACCCAACTATACCACAAGACTATGGGGAAAGGACCAAGGAAGGGGAAGGGAGGGGGGAGGTTTTAGTGGAGGGAGGGTAATGGGTGGGACCATATTTATGATGCATCTTAGAATGGGTACAGGCGATTGCACTAATGTACACAGCTATGATTTAACAATAAAAACAAATAAATAAATAAATATAATAATAAAAAAATGCAAACTGAATTTAATGCTATTTGCTTTATTTCCCCCAGTTTTCTTAGTTCTAATACATGCCTTACCCATTGGCAAAAGCATTTTTGTAATGTAATTATTATCAGTCCCTTGGTGAACTTCCTGAAATTGAGAAATATTTAATGCTATGGTTTATCTTGCTACTTTATGCACAAAAATTTACATTTCAAATTTCATCAGGGTTTTCTTCACACTGGTGTGTATATGTATGTATTTTATTTATTTATTTATTTTTTTGTAGTTATGGCTGGGGCCGGGCTTGAATCTGCCACCTCTGATATATGGGGCTGGCGCCTTACACCTTGAGCCACAGGTGGTACCCCCACACTGGTACATATTTTTCTATAATAAAATCTTCTGGCAATATCCATGTCAAAAAAAATTACTCTTTATTGCCAAAGAGCACTGATTTTGCTACTTGTCATTTCTATAGCAGCAGTTCTCAACCTGTGGGTTGCGACCCCTTTGAGGGTCTCCTGAATATCAGATATTTACATCATGATTCATAATAGTAGCAAAATTACAATTATGAAGTAGCAACGAAAATAATTTTATGGTTGGTTGGGATCACCACAACATGAGGTCACGTCATTAGAGGCATTAGGAAGGTTGAGAACCACTGTTCTATAGGGCAAAAATAGCTTCAGGCCTGGACAGGCATAATTGTAGGTCAACACTGCCACCTAATGATAAGAAGATTAATCACATCACATTTTAAGTTGGAAAAGTTGGTATTATTTAAATGTATGCAAAATTTTGAAGCAATTTTTTCCTGTGAGAACATAACAACATAACAGAGCTGGTGGAAGGGCAGGGTAAACACTCACCAAACATATTGGCAAGATTAGAAGATTGGGAGTTTCTCCTTCACCAATCTACCATTAGAGTCCCAGAATTCTCTCTCATCTTCTCTCAGATGTAGGTATAAAAGATCTTCTTTTTTTTTGGCCAGGGTCAGGTTTGAACCCGCCACCTCCGGCATATGGGGTGGCACCCTACCACACCTATGGTGCATCTTACAAGGGTACATGTGAAACTTACTAAATGTAGAATATAAATGTCTTAACACAATAAGAAAAAGGCAGGAAGGCTATGTTAACCAGTGTGATGAAAATTTGTCAGATGGTATATAAAAACAGTGTATGGTGAAAAAATAAATAATAAAATAAAGTAAAATTCTCAAAAAAAAAAAAAAAAATCTTCAACTTCAGTCTCAGCTCTTCCTCTCCCCTGTCCCAAAGCCTGTTCTCATCCTACATGTTAAGAACCATATTCAGTCATGTCATTATCGGCAAAGATAGAAATCTTACATCAATTCTAGTGATCTGTGCTAAGAAGTATTTTTTGAACCACATCTGGATTCAGCAGTAGAGCGTTGTATGATTGTTTAGCAATGTTTTCCACAGCCCCCACACTCATAAGATAGTTCCCTTTTCTTTTCCAGAACCATCCTCCTACTAACTACTATCTGCTTCTCTAAATATACGTTTCTCCACCTTCCACATAGACACGAAGCTACAAGGCTTCCTAGAACACAGATTCTGATGCAGCAAGTCTGGGGCAGAACCTAGGATTCTGCATTTCTGAGAAGCTTACAGGGGATGTTCATGCTGATCCACAGAATTTTCAAATCTTTTTCTAACTTTATGACAATTTCTCTTGTTAATCACCCAGCAATATGATTACTTTTATTCCTTTTTCTAACTTCTGGCCAGGCAGAGAAGTAAGATAAGTGGTTACTATCATCACGCCTTAGCAATATACACATCCATAGGTATGTGTATGTATATATTCATATAGTAATGTCTTATTTATCATGCTTTGACCAGTAAGGAATTTCTCTCAACCAACCTTCCTGAGCCCTAGACTACAAAAAAGATTAACATCCTTAAAATGACCACCCTAACCTCCCTAAATTATCAAATAAGTCACATTCACTACAGTTTCACAATTAATTGTTCTTTATTGCTCTCTAACTTTTTAAAATGTTGCCCCCAGCATGATGCACATGGTAATCCTCGGTTACTCTGAATACATTTTACTCCTCAACACTGCAAATGCTCTGAAAACAAGGATACTTGTTCACTGTTAATGAACACAATTACACAAAAATGAGCTTATGTGAAAAATTCATAAGATACGCATACTGGCAAGTTAATCGGTGTATATCTTTGCAGGTCAGCCATTGTGAAAAATCCCAAGACACAGTGATTCTTTAATCATACTACCTCATGAAGAGTGTGTGGACCTTGTACCCTGAGCCAAAGCACATTTTCCTTCTGGGAAAATTTCCCAGATGAGTCTTCCTCTTCTTCCAAGTTCAGATGCTTTCAGTCATGTCATCAGAAGGATCATGAGACATGTCCTTGTTAATGACCCACTTTTCATTCCTATGTAGTAGAGTCTATGGGCTCACTTTCTTCTTCAGGTCCTTCGATAGCTGAAAATTCCGTGTCAATAAGTGGTTTCAGGAATCTCTCAACCTTGGTCAACCTTTGTTTCAGTTTCCCCTGCATTGACTCATACTCGGCCAGGATTCGGGCAAACCTTGTTTGCAGGAGGTCCACTGACCCCTCCATTCGAGTGACCTTCTCTTCGAGATCTTTAGGGTCACTGCCAGCATTAGCAATGTTTATATCCAGTAGACCATCTTTCATTAATATTTGCTTCCCTTTCTCTTCCAGCATCGCTTTGGCATCAGGGTACTCGGTCAGAGCTTCCATGAGGTCATCTTTAGAGAGACAGAACAGGTCTGAGTAGCCAATACTTTTAATATTTGCCGTTCTTCGATTGCCAGCTTTGCTGCCTTTGATGTTAAGAATGCTGATCTCACCAAAGTAGCTGCCATCACTCAACACCACAAACTGGGTGACCCCATCATCTGCCACCACAGCGAGTTTGCCCTCCTTGATGATGTACATCTCCCGTCCAATGTCCCCCTTCTTGCAAATGTAATCTCCAGGACTGTAGACTTGGGGCTGCAATTTCAAGACCAACTCCACCAACAGGCCAGCTTCACAATCAGCAAAAATTCGCACCTTTTTTAATGTGTCTAAGTGAACGTTGATGGCAATTTCCGCTCTTAGTTTATCAGGTAGATACTTCAACACTTCTCTCTCATCCACTGTTTTTTTGTTGGTCCACAGGTAATCAAACCATTTAATAACCCTCTTTTCCATATCTTTGCTTACATTTCGAAAGTTCATATATTGCTTGATAGCATCAATTCTTGCTTGAAATTCTGCTCTGGCTGCATTCATGTTGGAAATCATGGAACCTATGTTACCAACGATGGTAGCAAAAATTAACACTCCAATTAAGAAATCGACCACCACAAAGACATACTCAGAGTCCAGCACAGGAGGTGGTGTTTCTCCAATGGTAGTCAAAGTCAGTGTAGACCAGTAAAGGCTATATACATATTTTCTAGCCAAACGACCAAACTCAGGATCATTAACATCAGGGTAGACCCATGTGTCATTTCCAAATCCAATAGCTTTGGAAATAGAGTAATACACACATGCGTTCCAGTGGATAATAATGACAATATACATAACAAGGTTAGATATCCTGAAGATGTTTGGATAATTTGTCCTTGTTTCTGTTCTCTGGAAGAACTCAAACATACGAGAGATCCTTAACAGCCTATTTAATCTAATTTCTGGATAGTTCCACCCCAACTTAAAATATATCAAATCAGTTGGTATTACAGACAGAACATCAAGTTTAAATTGTATGTTTTCTTTATATTTATCTATGAGTTTACGTTCTTCCTTCACCAGCAGTCCTTGTTCTAGGTAACCTACAATAGAGAAAAATTTCAAGTTAATACTTTTCCTTTTTCTGCCATTATGAATGTTTTAAAGTAATTCTCAATTAACTTTGTTGAGTTCAAAATAAAAAAATTCATTTTCAGTAAAAATGCCCTTAACATTGTAGTAAGTATGAGTAGAAACAAATATATGGCTGTGGGATGTATTCTGTTGCAGAAATACAAGGTAAAATTTTTTAAGTGCAAAAGTGAGAGATTTGTGTAGATTTTTGTATGTATTGGATAAAAATCTCTCTAGATATGGCAAGGAAAGTCATTCCTTCTATGAATAATGTTCTTGTGATATTGTGATTTAATGTACAGTTGGTCTCTGTTCCCATTTTCTGGCACAGATCTCTTAAAATCCTTGTGATTTCCTGAGCAATATGGGTGCTGGGTGCCATTTTTGTTCTGGTATTTGGTCTTTGGCTTGGCACTGGTTCCTGATACAGAGCTCTTAATCCTTTAGAATTTTTTAACATCCTTTAGAATTTAGACGTGTATATTGCTCTAATAAGGCAACTTTTGGTGAGCTCCAAGATGGGGGCTTTCCAACAGAAAAATGAGTCATGTTGGAAGTTTTGGCCCTACTCCTCATCATCCAGAAAGAGAAAAGGAGCTGGGTATTGAGTTTGTCATTGATCAAGTCTCCATGATGAAGGCTCCATAAAAATCCATGAACCAAGCATTCAAAGAACTTCTAGGTTGGCAAGCACATCTACATGCCAGGAGGGTGTCACACCTCAAGGCCATAGGGCAGAAGCACCTGCTCTCATGGTTCATCCAGACTTCACCTTGTGTATCTGTTCAGCTGGCTCTTTATCTGTGCCCTTTATCATACCCTTTATTAATATAATCAACCAGTAAACAGTAAACATGTGTTTCCCTGAGTTCCATGAGCTGCGCTAGCAAATTCTGGAACCTGAGAAGAGAGCGAGGCTATTTATAACCATTTGGCCAAAAGCATAGTCCCAATGTGAAGTTTATGATCGGCATCTGAAGTGCAGGATTGTCTTGTGAGGCTGAGCCCTTAGCCTGTGGGACCTATCCTAATTCCTTTTAGTGTCGGAATTCAGTAAAATTGCAAACTAGCTGATGTTACAGAACTGTTTGGTGTGCAGGAGAAGCTCCATTTACAATTTGGTGAACAGAATTGTGTTGAGACTATGGTAAGAGAAAATATTTGTTTTTTCTACCACACACAGTTCTTGGAAAGTCTCCTAAACACCCCAGCACTGTGCCTAATACCTCATGCCACTGTCTTGACAGAATCTCAGCCCCACCCTCAAAGCCTATGTACCAGTCCTGCTATCTGACTATTTTGTATATTCTTGCCTTGTTCTTTCAATGTGAAGTATGCTACGTGCCCTTTAAGACAATATTTTTATCTCTCATTCTTGCCCTCTCCTGGCCTCCATACACACCTGGGATCTTCCTTTCTATGCTGCTACCATGGGCCTTGCACTGTTAAAGACAGAATTCCAGCACTCCGATGCATTACAGTGGGGAAGACTTGGCTCCTCCTCCCATGTGGGCTGCCAGAGCTGCAATCAGGGCAGAGCTCCCAGAGCATGGCTCCAGGGCACTAATATTTGCAGAATGCTCCAGTTTTCTGTAATGATTCTTAAAAGCTTACACTCTATGTTCA
The DNA here is from genome assembly GCA_963574355.1 of Loris lydekkerianus. NCBI lineage: Eukaryota > Metazoa > Chordata > Mammalia > Primates > Lorisidae > Loris > Loris lydekkerianus. The sequence goes on along the minus strand of CAUYPK010000903.1, from coordinate 41,340 downwards.
CTGGTTATACTTGCATGTACAGAGCAGGGTAGAAACAATGAGCTCTTATCTGCTGGGGGTAACAAACATCCAACTGAGGCAAGACTCACAATTACAAACAGATACTGTTACACATAATAGGTCAACATACCTGTTTCAACCTACCTACAGATTCAACTTATGAACAAAGCTACACAATCTATCTGTAGTAACTGTTACTATGAGTAACAGTTCTTGTCCTTAACAAGAACACTTCAGGTGGGAAGCTTTCAGACACTTCCCCCTGGTCAACAAGGTCCCACCAGGAATGAGAAAGTTAAGTGAGTTTTTCCTGCTTCTTATAAAATTTCTAGTATATCACATCTGGGTACAGTGACACTCTATGTCTTTATATTTTTATTTCAAATTTATTTGAGAGTACAAATTTTTTGATTACATAGTTCTCACTTTCAAGGTAAAGTTCCTGTTGTAAAAGAGCCCCTGAGCCGGGACGTGTGGCATCTACGCACACATTGTGCCCATCACCCACAGGTCTTTTTATCCCTGGTAGGCAGCAATTGGCCTTTCATTGCAGAGCCAGCAGAATATTTCTGCTCTCTCTTCTCTTGCCTGGCATAAAACCAGTGAACAGGGTAATGGGGAGAAGCCACCAATCCACATTCAAAGGGGGCCCGGTGACATCCTGAGTCAGCTGGGAGTGTCCCGCTTCCATCCACGCCTTTTCCTCGCAAACAGATCTTTGTGAGTTTACTCTGAATTAGGAAATTTCACATTATATGATAGAGATAAAAGCATGAGATTTTAAAATATTTAAAACTGAACATATTTACCTGTCCTTGTTCGTACGAACATATCGAGAAGATAGACTGCATCTGATAAGTAATCACAAGCAACCCAATATTCTAGGTAATCAGATTGAAGTTCTTCAAAACACGCTCTGTAAATGAAAAACTTATATAAATAAAATGAAATGGGGCCAATTTAAGTAAAAAAAAAATCCTCTCTGCATAATTTTTCCTCAGGATGAGAAGTGCAACATGCCAAGGCCAGGAGGGGCTCCCAGGCTCCGTCTAATCAGCCCTGGCCTTTCTGGACCTGTCCCTGAGTAGTTGGATTTTGTTCCTCACACTTAGGAATTCCAGCATTCTTTCCATTATACTAGCTAGTTTTGAGAAAGCAAAAAAGTGAGTTAAACAGTACGAACTATACATTAAGATAAAAAAACATCAAGGAAGCAACCCAAATGCCCATCAACCCATGAATGGATTAACAAACTGTGGCATATGTACACCATGGAGTACTACACAGCTGAAAAAGATGGAGACTTTACATCTTTTATGTTTACCTGGATGCAGTTGGAACACATTCTTCTTAGTAAAGTATCTCAAGAATGGGGGAAAAACTATCCAATGTACTCAATACTATTATGAACCCAATATATAAACACTTACTCATACAAATGATAAAACACAAATACAGTCTAGCAAGGGGGAGGGAAGAGGAGGGACGGGGAGAGGGTGTGTGGTGGGGGGAGGGTGTGTGGTGGGCGGAGGGCATTTGGTGGGATCTCACCTAATGTACACAATGCAATGGTATATTTCAAAATAACTGAGAGGAAATTTTAAATGTCTTACCACAAAAAATAAGTAAATGAGGTGATGGTTATCTTAATCAGTTTGATTTAAGCATTCCACATGGTAAATCAAATCATCATGTTGTAGCCCATAAATGTATAGAGTTATGATTTTAATTAAAAATGAAATTTAAAAAATGATTTTAAAAAACAGAAGAGTGACTACACCTAACGAAAATGTACTATACTGTTCTCAGATTATGGACTCCCTAACTATTCTGATGTGATCACTATGTATTACATACATGTAACAAAATTTTACGTGCACTCCAAAAATTTTTACAAATAAAAAAATTAATTCATACTAAAAAGAATAAATGGCCTCAAGCTAAAGTCAAATTTTGTTGGGTGAAACACATTGATCAAGTTCCTCTTGACTATCCATACCCAAATGCTTCAGGAAATCATGCTTGGACTTAGACGGCTGAGATGTTTAGTACATAAGAGACATAAGGTCTTGATCTTTTTTCACGAATGGCAACAGTTTTTCTTATGGGCTAAAGACAATATAGTTTCTCATAATGTTATAATTAAATTATTTAGCAATCAAAAGTTTTAAAGTACCCCTTTTACCCACCCCATCCTAGGACTGGAGATCCAAGCACATTGAGAACTAAAGCACCCTTCCTCATCTCAGGAAAACACATTGAGAATAATTTAGCTGCTCTTTACAACCTGTGGTAGAAAGAGGAGGTGTGTCTTAAAGGGCTCTGGGTCAAATCATTTAGTCAGTTAACTTGGAAACTAGAAGTGGCCTGAGATTTACAGAAAGTATATACAAGATACCTTGCAATAATCATAGTCCAGTTGTACATGACAGGTATGGTGATGCAAAACAGCCAGTTGTAATAGGTGTTTCCTGAGGGATCAATAACCATGACTTCTTTCTTCTTCCTAGCAGCGATTAGAAATAAAAGGGATGGTTACTGAGATATAAGAACATTGTTATTTACCAAATTAAATATCATTATGCTCAACACTCACAAATAGTGGAGCAGAAGTAAGCTGAGAAGCTCACCTCGCAATAGGAGGATTAGCTTGGCATAAGGGCACTAGCCACAAGGAACTGGTTAGTGAGGGGTGGATAGAGAGCAAAATTGGTAGTCTTACATTAGCCCACTTACTATGCTTTGATAAAGCCATGGTTTTGATGTGATACTGCAGCCTGTTCTATATCCCATTGAGAGGGAATAGTGGTATTAATCACAGGAAATCAATGGGTATTCTGCAGACCCCTTTGGTAGTTGGTGGGTAGCAGCCAAATGGTGAGTCTGCTATGCCCCCAGCCCCAGTGAGGTAACAAAGTAACTAGCAACTGTACTTCCAGGGGGAATTCATGGCTTTGTTGTCATCTGTGCGGAGAGAAGAATAAGGTAACACCATCTAATACAAAGCACTTGTTTATAAACAAATAGGAAGGATTCTTTAAGAGAAGAAATAGAGCGCAAGAGGAAGGGAGGAAGAAAATATGTGGTCAAACACAAGTTTTTTAAAAATTTTCTAGTATCCAAGACTATATATAATATATATATATATATATATTTTTTTTTTTTTGAGACAGAGTCTCACTATGTCACTTTCAGTAGAGTGCTGCTCACAGCAACCTCAAACTCTTGGGCTTAAGCGATTCTCTTGCCTTAGCCTCCCAAGTAGATAAGACTACAGGCACCTACCACAATGTCCAGCTATTTTTTGGTTGCAGTTGTCATTGTTGTTTAGCAGGCCCAGGCTGGCCTTGAACCTTCCAGCTTTGGTGTATGTGGCTGGTGCCCTACTCACTGCTACAGGCACCGAGCCCAAGAATATATTTTTAAGATATACAAAGATATTCATATACAAATTCAACAACTTTCTAAAGAGGCACCAATAATTGATCCATGGTCTGGTAAACTGTTTCCTTTAAGTAAGTTCAGAAAACAATTGCCCTGTAATAAAAGTAAAAAGAGCTTTGCAAATATCATTTGGCCTAACGCTTGTGAAATTCTAGCTTTCATGGTTATTTTTAAAAGAATATTTCACAAGGCTGGTGTTTTGATAGCATTTGTATGATTCTAAGATATAGGCATGGCTTTGGAAATGAAGCATCTTTACTTTGGAGTGTCTACCATATAATATTTATAAGTTAAATAAGCTAATGAAATTATTAGTTGTTTATTTCAATTTTTAAAAATTAGTGGTAAGATCCTAGACTCCCAATACTTATTGGTACCTAAATAATTCCCAGTGATAAATTTATGTTCACCAAAACTTAGGAAAGAGAATTAACCATAGCAGTGAAATTTTTTGATGATAAATTTAAGACTAATGCTAATTTTAGGGAAATTAGAAAAATATTTTATTCACATTTGATATACTTCATGTCAAATGTTTATTTGTAAATATTTAAAGACAGACTTTACAAAGAGCCTCTTGGCCAGGCGTGGTGGCTCACAACTGTAATCCTAGCAGTCTGGGAAGCCGAGGTGGGTGGATTGCCCGGAGCTCAGGAGTTCAAAAGCCTGAGCCAGAGCAAGACCTCATCTCTACAAAAAAAAAAAAAAAAAAAAAAAAAACTCCAGGCATTGTATCGGGCACCTATAGTTCCAGCTACTGGGGAGGCTGAGGCAAGAGAATTGCTTGAGCCCAAAAGTTGAAGGTTGCTGTGAGCTATGATGCCATAGCACTCTACCGAGGACCACAAAGTCAGACTCTGTCTCAATAAAAAATAAATAAAAGTAAGGAAAAGAAAAAGAAAATTTAAAAAAAATTCAAAGTAAAACAATTGAATACAAAATTAAAAAAAAAATTTTTAAAGAGTCTCTTTACCATGAAGTTTCTTCCTAAAAAATTATCCCACATCTAAACCCCAACTCATTTCTAATTTCAATGCTAGTAAAAATACTTACTCTTCTTTCTTTTCATCACTTTTCTCTTCTTTCTTTTTCTTCTCTTTTTCTTGTTCCTTCTTCTTTTTCTTCTCTGCATCCTTTTTATCATCTGACTTGCTGAAAAAGTTAAATATGTACTATTACAAGATGAAAATGTTCTAGGCAGGAAAATGAGGGTAATTCAGCCAAAGTCTAACTTACCTTTTCTTTTCTTTTTTCTTTTTCTTTTTCTCTTTTGGTTCTCTAAAGAAGAAACAATACTTATAATCACATTACACTTGGCTTTCATTTTTATCTACTTCTTCTTCACTGAGCAAGAATCCTCAGCCTTGCTTTCCAAGACCTGACCCCATGCTCAGAAACCAAAAATCTGGTCTCCTAATGGATTATTTCTACAAAACAAAATGACCTATTGCCTACATACTAAAGCAAACAAAAATTCTAGGTTAATGGATGTGGAAAATTGAAGACAATGGAGAGGAATAAAGGTATAAACCAAACGACAGAAATTTAAGAAATAACAGCCCCCAAAGAGTCCACTTCCAAGGCTCAATGTATTAAGAAAAAGTTATCTCAAATGTAAGCTTACTGACATCATTTATATTTACCATTGAATAAAAGCATTGAGAATATTTTTAAATGACATGAATTTACTTTAGAGGGGATAATCCTGACTAAAGCAATTTTTCACAAGGAGTCAGAAAGTTCTGTGGAATCTCAGTTATTAGAATGATTTAATGGTGGCTCAGCACCTGTAGCTCACGTGGTTAAGGCGCCTGCCACATGCACCAAAGCTGGTGGGTTTGAATCCAGCCTGGGCCCACCAAATAACAATGACAACTACAACCAAAAACTAGCCAGGCATTGTGGTGGGCGCCTGTAGTCCCCGCTACTTGGGAGGCTGAGGCAAGAGAATTGCTTAAGCCCAGGAGTTGAGGTTGCTGTGAGCTGTGTGACGCCATGGCACTCTACCCAGGACGATACCTTGAGGCTCTGTCTCAAAAAAAAAAAAATAATAATAATAATCATTCAATGGATTTGAGACCACTTTTTCTATCTATGATTTCTTCTTGAGTGGAGATTATGTGACTAGAGGTCTCTTCCTACAATTAGCTTTATCTAACAGTAAAGGAATGGAGTAAGACAGACCTAGGCTACCATGTCCACTCGGATGTCTTAGGAAAATTTATTATTCCTATATGAATGAACAGGTGAGGCACTGCCACTAAGATAGAGAAGGCTCTTGAAGGGAGAGTAGGTCTACACCTAGGCCTCCAGAGAGAATGCTACAGGGGGGGAATTTCTAAGTGCAAATGGAATTAATCTGGGTAAGGAAGACTCAGAAGAAGTGGAAAGCTGTTGTTGAGGAAAAAATGGGAGATAAGATTCACAAGTGAAGTGGGGCTTAGCATCTAAGGTGGTTACATACAACCAAGGACAGAACATAAACTTGGATAAGGGAGAGTTGGCTGATATTGCAGCACATGCCTGTGATTCAGGATCTAACAGCCTAGCATGGATCCTGGGAGGTGATGTTGACACACTACCCAGATGACTCTAGGAAGATCAGAAAAAGTGATGATCCACACTAAGTGAAATGGAAATTGCAATACACCGTGGAAGGTGGCAGAGGAAGGTATCCAGAGATTCAGAGAAGTGCATATGCTGTGCTACAAAGATAGCTGAGCAGCTGAATATGTCCCCTGGCAGGGCTCTGAGGATGCTCTAGCGATGTAGAATGTGCTGGACGGAGGGGCACCTGCACGTTTGAGAGGCTCAATGAGACTGTCCTCTGTAGGGCTGATGGTGGGAGATGCTGTTACAGAACTGGGTTCCCTGAGAGCAATGGGAATAATAGGGTCTAGAAATAACAAGACCAGTGGCAGTGCTGACTCATCAGAAGTGAGGTGGGTCCAATTATGATAATGAGCATTAAGGTAAGCATCGTCATCAGGGGGCTAACACATAAACCCCTATGGGTTAACAAAATATGGTGTTCCCAGATAGATGGGCAGCCTGTTGGCTAGTTAGGGTGTTGTTTAATATATGCAACCAAAACAAATCAGGAATGGATGATCAGAAAATTGAGGGAAACTTACTCTGCTAAGTCACAATCCCTTAAACAGTTAGTTTCTAGACCTAAACTCATTCTTAAACCTAAAACCATTGCCAGGAGGAGAAACCAATCCCCTTGAAAAAGGACTCTGCAACATTACAACAAGTACATTTGGTAATGATCCCCAGTCTTTCTCCCAAAGAATGTATGGCCATTCGTTTAGGTAAGTGAACCCTAAGGGTAAGGGTAAGAATATCCAGATACATTGAAAACTGTTTAGCCAAAATTTGCTGTTGAGATCCAGGGATTGAAGCCCCTTATTAATATGATGGCCTGGTAATAACAGAATATTGGATAAGGTATGACGTAGGGTATTTCCACTGGAGCCATAGACCTACTATTTGGTTATTTCTCCAGCTCCTGGATATAAATGCATACACACATAATTCCTGAATGTAAAAGTAGAATACATATATAAGTTCCTGAGTGTAAAAGTGAAGTGTACATAATTGGTCATTGGCAGATGATCGCCCATCCCTACTCCCACTAGTTTCCTGGCTTGTGGGGTAACAGTTATCACCATGGTTAAGACCAAGCAGAAGCCTTTAAGTTAATTCCTATTCTGTAGCCAAAACAATATTGCATCCTGGGCAGGAAAACTCACCATTTGGCCCCCATAGAAACCAAATGGATCCTGGTAGACGGCAGTAAACTAATGAAAAATCATCCAAGTAATAACCCTATCCACAGCTGCTCTCACATATGTGGAAAAACACATCCATCTGATCTAGGGATCACACGCCTAAGGTTCTGGCTCAATCACGTGAATGTTACTTTTTCTCCCTATCAGGGAAGAAGAATAGAAACAGCTCATCTTCACATGGAATGGGAAACAGTGCATACCTACAGTCTGGCAGGGTTATGTTAACTCTCCTTCCTAATATCATGGCAGAGTCTGGAGCGAATAGAAGAGCCATTTGGATATTTCTCAGACCACCACATTAGTCCAGCGACATTCTGTTAATCAGTCCCAGGGGTTATCTAACCACAGTACACAAAATGACGACCCACAAAGAGGGATTCTGTCAGAAACACCAAGTCCTGAGGGTGGACATCAATCCATCACATGATGAAGTAAGAGACCTGGGATTGAGCCTGAACCGGAGGGAACAGGTAAGCTGCCCAGGCAGCTGGCTCCGTCCCCTTCCCCGTGTCATTTACTACAGTTGCATCAGCACCTATGCCTCAGCTCCCTCCTGTGGCCATATGTGGGGTTCTTGAGAAGCAGCTAGTGAAGCCTGGCCCATGGATGGGTTGGCATGTGAATGTCAGCCAAAATGAGCTGTGTCTACATCACAGCCCCACTTAAAGTTGTCCTTGAAAGACAGTGGTGAGGTTAATCTTCCCAATGCCATAGCATCAAACACTACATAGCAATCTACTTTGTATGGAAAAGAAATGGCCCAAATTAAAAATACACAAGGACTCATGAGCAGTCACGAGTCATTGGCTCTCTGGGCAGGGACATGGATGGAAAAAAATTGAAAGGTGAGGACAAATAGCTCTAGAGAAGAGGCAGCCTGAATGGACTTATGAAGATAAACACAAAGTTTGGAAATCCTTGTATCCCACATTAACACCCATCAGACAGCATGCATCGTGGAGAAGGCACAAGACACCCGAGCAGCTGATAAAGCCAGCTCTGCCATCAGCATCCCCAGTGCTGGCATGACACAGATACGGGTAGGGCTGCCATAGGAGCAGAGAGGAAGGCTGGGTACGGGCCCAGTACACAGCTTCCCACTCACCAAGGCAATCTAACTACTCCTGGGAGAGAACGTCCAGCCTACCAGTGATGCAGACATCATGCTTTCCCATAAAGAAAGCAGTCAGTTCCTTGATGGCAAGGGAACTACTTGGACCCCCGCCACCCAGAAGGGGCATCAGATATGTAGATATATATTATGGGCATTAATTTGCCCTTTTCTTATCGACTGGGTTTTAGCCAGTGACATTATTTAGGGACATACAACATATGATTGACCTATATAGAATATTACACAACATCACTTGAACCAAAGGACCTACTTTTACAGTGAAGAAAATATGACATTGGACAGTGAAAATGAGATCCAATGGTCCCCCCACAGGGGCACACCACTCAGCTGCTGCTGACATGGTAGAGTTATGGAGTAGCTTTGGAAGGCACAGCTGAAGCACTGTCACAGAATTCCTTCATACTCTAGGAGGATGAGGTGCCATCCTCTAGGACACGGATATACAGAGGGTGCCAAAAATGTGTACACATTTTAAAAATGAAAACACTGTATAATGTATAGTTGCTGGGCGTGGTGGCTCACTCCTATAATCCTAGCATTCTGGAAGGCCAAGGCAGCTTAATGGCTTGAGGTCAGGAGTTCATGAGCAGCCTGAGCAAGAGCGAGACCCCATCTCTACTAAAATATAATAGCAAGGCATTGTGGTGGGCACTTGTAGTCCCAGCTACTGGGGAGGCTGAGGCAAGAGGATCTCTTGAGCCCGGAAGTTTGAGGTTGCTATAAGCTATGATACCACGGCACTCTACCCAAGGTGAAAGAGTGAGACTCTGTCTCAAAAAAAAAAAAAAAATTGTAATAGTATACACTGATAACAAAAGATGAATTCAAGTCATGTCTGAGCATCTGTTGTAATCACAGAAGTCAAACGTGTCTTGAATAGTACACGCTAAGTCTAAGATCATCCCAGATGGCACTCTGTGCCTATTTAGAAAGCATGGGTCTGGGAACAGAGAACAGGTAGGGGTGACTCATACAGGGAAGGTGTGCTTCCATTCCTGCAATTTTAGGCTTTGTGGCTTGTGGCTGTGGTTTCCAGAGAGGTCATGCTTCTAGCAGGGAACACAGAGTTTTATTAAACATTGTGCTGTGACGACCCTCCAGCTACACGGGGACGTTCATGCTGAGAAACCGAGAGGCAGGAAAGAGAGTCACACCATACTGGCAAAAGTCATGACCCTGATGGTATTTGGCACCCAGGTGATCCAGTGTGGTGTCTTTCGGTATCCCCCAGCCCAGTCTCGGTAGTAAAGGGATAGGTGCAGTAGCCATGATGCGAGAAGGGCATAGTGAGCAGGGGCACAGAAGCCTCAGGGCATCTGTGTTGGTCCATCAGGTAAGTCGTCGAGGCCAGCAGAAGTGCTGGCCAAAGGGGAGAGGACTCTGCAATGAGCAGGAGAGAGAAGAAAATAAGGAACATCAATTGAAGCCTCAAAACAAATAGGGACCTTTATTTATCCCGTTAACCTTCCTCTTATAAGAATCCCTAGGAAAAAAGAACAACCAGAATCCTGGAAGAAGTATTTCTAGGTGAAATGGATTTTCTACGTGGACAAAGTGGATATAAGCTTTGCACAGGTGGGCTGTACAGATGTGGTGGTACACAGGGCTCAGGCGCTCATTCCCACCTGCCAGGAGTGGTGATTGCTGACAGCTCACACCCTCTTGCTTGGCTGACCTTGCCTGAAGGAAACCACCATGCTCAAGGTTATACCTCCTTGACTGTCCACGGGAACAAGGGCCCAGGCCTGTCGCTTCAATATGAGAGAATTCCAAAGGGCCATCCCTGCCCCAGGGCTCCCCATGGAATCACATTTTATATCACCTCTACATTCTGAGGTTCAATTTCTCCCTCTTCCCATTCCTGCCCACCAGCTCCCTTCCATATATTGCTCCTGAGTGCACCCCCAATAAAACTTCTGCACACAAACCTCCATCTCAGAGATGGTCTCTTGAGAAAGTTGACCCAAGACACATTGGCTTAGACCAGAAAGGATAAATCGTGCTTTATATTTTTGTTATCCTCTCTATCCACGAGGAAAAGCAATTGCATGTGCATTACAGATGTGGTTTTTCTACGTGTCTTCTAATAAATGAACACATAAACAAATACTACTCTTAATACCTGTAGCTGCATTTTCAGATATAAATAACCAAATGATAAAATATTAGAATATCATTGCCATTGTGTTAAATACTTTGCCTAATAAATATTTGCTCTATAACAGATTGAGATATATTCCTACCTTTTAAAAAGCAAAGCTTTGGTTTTCTATTGTAAATATACTTACTGATCCTTATTGCTGCTGTTGTTAACATTGAAAAGTGCAATGGCACCAGGCAGGTACTGCTCCCTGGAAAATGAAATCACAAGAGTCACCATCTGTCGCATGTCCATGGTCAGCAAACAGTCCTAAAGAACAAATTCCTCTCAGTCTCTATTCATGACTACAGATTGCCTACATGATGTTTTTTTAAATACAGTGTCTCCATGAAGTGTGATTTGCCAAATACCAGTTCCTGAAACCAAAGTGGTTAGTAAATGCCTACTGGTCAATTTCATATCAAGAATTGAACTAACTAGGATGCCAGTAATTCTCAACAGGTAGAACTAAGACTATCAAGGAAGAGGAGAAAAGATAAATAAAAATAGTGGGAAAATTGAAAATAGTTGGTGGAGAAAAAATTTAAAAGAGAAAAAAAAGAAGGGAAAAAAAGAAAAAAGTATTTATGTCCCATCGTATGGGAACGGCTGACCCACACCAACACCATACGCTTTCCATGCCCTCAGAGTCCTGTATGTGAAATTTCCACAACTGCTTTATTTCCTGCTGAGGATTTTGAGCTTTACTTTTCTAGCTTACTCACACCAGTTCTCTATTTCCTACAAGAAGGATGAAATTGGATAAAACACTTAAGAGACTGACAGCCGACCCTCTTACATGTAACTGCTTCAGGTCCCTGAAGGAAGGGATTAGCAAGAAGCAGGGAATCAGAGTGGGCCAGGACACAAGGTTCCTTGAGGCAGGCGTGTGTCTCAGGGAAATGAAGCAAAAATGTTTATGAATTGGAACCCTATGGCCATGACTGAGGTTCAAGTAGAGGCGGTTTCCCAAGAGAGGGTAAAGGCAGGGAGCAGAACTGGCTGCTCCCAAGGTCCACACGTAAGTGTCTAGATAAAGGAGCATTTGTCAAGCCTGGTCTGTGAGAGAAATAGAACTTTCATTCAAATAATAGCTCCAAACCAGATGCCCAAGGACACATCGAACCGCTCACCTCTGAGATGGTTCTCCCTTTCTGCGTGAGGGATTTCTGAAAGAACCTCTTGCATCATTTTCTGATTCATCAGATGTACAGGCACTGGCGTCATCTTCAGAAAAGGAGCTGCGGTCCAATAGGAGGCAGAGGTGAGCTAGAGAAATGCTTTCACCCACCACGGAGAAGGGGCATTTCTCCTTGTGGAACCGTTGCCTCGCTTCTTTTCCTTCCCTCTCACACTAACACACAACAGTTTCTAATTAGCATGAACTGAGAACTCTACAGAAGACATAGAATGATACAGACTGTCTGCACAATTCAGTAAAATGTGTTTAATTAAGAAACTACTTTCTAGGTTTTCCATATTCCTATTGTGTGATGCATTGGTTCACATGAATATTTATCCAATACAAAGTATAATATCTGAGACTTAGACCATGTTATACCATTTTACAAACTAAATTGTTTTCTAACTAGTATTTACTCTCACAAAAAATAACTTCAACCACATTTACGCACATTATATTCATTGATAAGGTCACCATTTTATTTTTTTCACTGTATAACATAATGCATTTTAATATGAAAACAAATGATCAATATTTTATACATTGCATTTTCTTCAGAAAGTCTAGAACAAGGGCTTAGCCATTTTAAATTATACTTTCACATCATGTTTGGTAGCATTTCACATTCTATGTACTTTTCTAACTTTATCTATGGCAATGCCATCCCTTAAGATTTGAAATTTCCCACGAGGAAAGGCCCTGCCAGGGACTAAAGAAATATTTGGCATAGGCGCTTACTAAGTGCTTCCAAAAAAGTGATGATAATAATATCTATGTTCATTTGTTAGACTCGTTATGGTGTTCCAAAGTGTAAATAAATTTACTAAGCTAAATACACTGCAAAGTTCAAGGTTACAAATTAGAAAGTTAAATGGATATTAAACCTGGTTGAATTAAAGAATTGCGGCTGTTATTTAAAATACATGGGGAAATGTGTGGATTTACCTGCAGGCTCCATTTTCCATCCTTCTTATTTCTTTCTCAATATCTGGTGCAATCACATTGGACTTATTTATGAAGGAGTGTTTTGTGCTGATAACCTTTTTCTTCATGATTAGTTTCATATCTGAGGAGAAAGAAGTCATATTAGTGGGAAGACTAGTTTTATATATTTACATTTTCAATCAAAAGTTTCACTCTAACGTTGTTTTAAGGACATATGACACTTTTTTCCAGTTTTTCATGGGAATTATTCCTTCATTGAATACAGACATGGCCTAGCCCCTTAATTTCCATTGGCCAGTTTTTGGGTGAGCTTTTTAAAACATAAGAATGTACCAGAGGTATAGAACTTTTTAAAAATTTGGATTTACTCCAGTTTTGTAATAGGCGATGTAGGTATAGAACAAAGCCATAGGAACTCTGCATACACATCCAACAGTAAAAAGTATTATAGTAGAATAAAATACTAAAATGGATATCTATGGGCATTCAGACAAAAAGGATCTCAAGTGGTTTTCAAACTTTAGAGGAAGTAAGGACCAAACTGATCCACATTTTTAGCAAGCACCTTAAATTTTTCTGATCATGTAATTCCAAGCTACACATTTTGAAAAACACTGGCCTAAACTTTAACTAGGGCATATTATTTACTGAGAGCAGGTAAAGCAGAGAGAGTGAAAGCTGACTTTGCTTTCCAGCTGCCTTGGACATTGCCTTCTTCACCTACGACAGCCTCCCTCTGTCCACGGTCCTGGTTGGACCCTCTCTCCAACTTGATGGTACCAACTCTGAGAATGCTGGTAATCTAGGAAGGACGCTGTCCCTGCCACCCCAGTCCTCAGTGCCATGATGGTTCTGGATGCAGAGTGGAGAATGTCCCCTCTCAATCCCCACCTGTGCTTGATCCCTGCTCTTTAAAGACCCAGTACATACCAGGTGTTCCTTGAGGGATTCGCTGATATAACTTGGGAACCTTTTTTTTTCAATTAATTTTTAGTTATTAATTATTATGAGTACACGACAGCTGTTTATAGGGGTATCGGTGATGTTTTGATACAGGCATACTATGTATAATAATCAAATCAAGATTATTGGGGTACTTGCCATTTATCATTTCTTCATGTTAAAATCATTCCAATTCTACACTTTTGGTTATTTTAAAGTGTACCCTAAACCAGGGGTCCTCAAACTAAGGCCTGCGGGCCACATGAGGCGGTATGATTGTATTTGTTCCCGTTTTGTTTTTTTACTTCAAAATAAGATATGTGCAGTGTGCATAGGAATTTGTCCATAGTTTTTTTTTTTTTTTAAACTATAGTTCAGCTCTCCAATGGTCTGAGGAACAGTGAACTGGCCCCCTGTTTAAAAAGTTTGAGGACGCCTGCATAAACTAATGGTGACTACAGTCATTTTGTTGTGCTATCCAATTGTGCTCATCCTATGTAACTACATTTTCGCACCCACTAGCCCACTCCACTCTATCCTCCCCCTCTCTGCTTTCCTTCTCTTCCTCTGCTAACCATCACTCTCTGTCTCCCAGGAGATCAATTGTTTTAATCTATAGCTCTCTGATTCTCAAATGAGAACATGTGAGAATTGTGTTTCTGTGCTTGCCTTATTTCACTTAACAAATATTCTCCAGTTCTACACACGTTGCTGAAAATGATAGGGTTTCATTCGTTTTATGGCTGAATAATATTCTATTATCAATATATGCCACATTTTCTTTTTTCATGCACTATTTGATAGACACTTAGGTTGATTCCAAACCTTGGAGACTGTGAATAGTGCTGCAATGAATGGGGGGTATGGAGATCTTTTCATATCTGATTTCCTCTCCTTTGGATATATACCTCACTGTGGGATTTCTGGGTTATGTAACAGTTCTCTTTTTAGGTTTTTTAGGAACTTCCCTATTGTTCTCCATAGCAGTTGCATGAATTTACAACACTGTACAAATGCTTCCCTTTCTCTCCATCCCCTCCAGCATTCATTATTGCCTGTCTTTTTGATAAAAACCATTTTAACTTGAGTCAGATGATATTGTAGTTTTGATTTGTATTTCACTGGTGACTAATGATATTGAGCATTTTTTTCCATATGCCTGTTGGCCATTTGTATGTCTTCTTTTGAGAAGTGTCTGTTAGAATCTTTTGCACATTTATAATCCAGATGATTGGAATTTTCCCTCTTGATTTGTCTGACCTTCTCATGAATTCTAGTTTTTAATCCATTGTCAGAGGGGTAATTTGCAGGTATTTACTCCTGTTCTGTGAGTTGTCTCTTCACTTTGGTGATTCTTCGCTGTACAGAAGCTTTTTACCTGATGTGGTGGTCCCTTTTGTCCAATTTTGCCTTGGTTGCCTGGGCCTTTGGAATGATTGCCCGGAGTGACGTCCCAGAGCATGTTCCCAGTGCTTTCTTTTAGTAGTTTCAAGTTTCAGATTTAAGTCTTTAATCCGTTTGTATTTTATTTTTGTATATGGCAAGAGATAGGGGTCTGGTTTCATTCTTCTGCATATAGATATCCAGTTTCCCAGACACCATTTATTGAAGACACTGTCCTTTCTCCACTGTATGTTCTTGGCAATTTTGTCAAACATGAGTTCATTACAGGAGACTTAGGTTGTGAATTTATTTTGGTGTTTTGTAAGATATAATGTTCTAGGATTAAGGTTTCTTTCCTTCAGTACTTTGAATATGTCCTGCCACTCTCTCCTGGCCTGTAAGGTCTACACTGTTGGAGTTCCTTTATATATTATTTCCTTTTTTTTTTTCCTTCCCTTAGAACCCTATCTTCATCTGTGACCTTTGGGAGCCTGATTATTAAATGCTTTGAAGTAGTGTTGTTTGGGTTAAATCTGTGTAGTCTCTGACCTTCTTATACCTGAATACTGATCTCTCTCTCTAGATTTGAAAAGTTCTTTGTTATTATTTTTTTAATAAACATTCTACCCCCTTCTTTCTTTCTACCTACTCTTTAAGGCCAGTAACTCCTAGATTTGCCCTTTTAGGGCAACTTTACAGATCTTGTGGGCATGCTTCTTGCTCTTTAATTCTTTCTTCTGTTCTATCTTCTGCCTGTGTATTTTTATACAGCCTGTCTTCAAGCTCACTAATTCTTTCTTTGCTTGATCAATTCTGCCGTTGAGAGACTGATGCGTTCTTCATTTTGAATTTTTCAGTTCCAGAAATTCCTGCCTTTTAAAATCCCTATACCTTTGTTAAGCGTCTTTGATAAGCTTCTGAGTTCCTTTTCTGTGTTTTCTTGAAGTTCATTGAGCTTCTTCAGGACAGCTATTTTGAGTTCTCTCAAAAATCACATATTTCCCCACTCCAGGAGGACTGGTCACTGGTGCCTTATTTTGCTCACTTGGGGAGGTCGTGTTTGCATGGATGTTCTTCATGCTAGTGGATGTTCATAGACGCCTGGGCCTTGAATAGCTAGGTATTTATTCCAATCTTCAAAGTCTGGACTTGTTTGCATCCATCCTTCTTGAGAAGGCATCCTGGATATTGAAAGGGAGTGAGAATTCCAAATTGTATATAAAATCAGCACATTGTACCCATAAATGCATTAATGTATACAATTATGATTTAACAAAAAAAATGAAAATATTAATAAAACGAAAGGGAGTGAGGGTTGTGGTTTGAGTCCTTAGTCACTGTGGCCCTATCGGCACTAGGGGGCGCCTCAGGCCCAGAAACGCTGCAGCTCCTGCAGACTCGCGGTGGTTTCGCGGGTGGACGCGGGTTGGCATTGGGTACTTGGGTGGACTCCGGCAGGATCTGAGAGGATTTCTCGGTTGCCAGGTGAAGTCTCTAACTTCCTCCCAAACAGGAGGAGCCTCATTCTCCACGCTAGGCTGCCTGGAGTTGGGGGAGAAGTGACCCGAGCGTTCCCTGTGGCC
Source organism: Loris lydekkerianus (assembly GCA_963574355.1). NCBI lineage: Eukaryota > Metazoa > Chordata > Mammalia > Primates > Lorisidae > Loris > Loris lydekkerianus. Next base: position 24,791 of record CAUYPK010000903.1, on the reverse strand, counting down.
ACCATCCGTGGGGTTCCACCAGGTCAGACCTGGGGCCAGGGCAGGGTCGCCCAGGGCCTGTGGGGTCTGCCCCCAGGTAACCTTGATGTTTGTTCACGGCCCAAGTTATGAATCCTGCCTGGCCCGGCTCCTTTCGTTCAGAACAGCAGGTTTCCTTCTGGCCCAGGTGTCTGGAAGTGCTGTCGGGGGCTGAGGCCTAGAGGCAGGGCCTTCAGGAACCTGCCCGATGTTTCATTTTACTGTGGCTGAGCTGGTGTCAAGTTGCAAGAGAAAGGCCTGCGTTCTCTCCCATTTCCTTGCCCCAAGCGGAAGATTCTCCCTGAGCTGTGTTGCCTGGAGTTGGGGGAGGGACGACCCGGGCACTGGTGCAGGCCACACTCCTGTGGTCTCAGGTGGTCGAGTGTGTGCACCCCAACTCCACGGGCCCCAAACCCAGAACAGCCACAGCACTTGCCCAGGGACTGTGGTTTTTCTGGCCTGACTGCCTTCCAAGTTTATTCCAGGTACCAGGCCACTTTCATCAGCTGGCGGTGGAGCCAGTGGGAACTCAGTCCTGTCGCTGGGGTGGAGGATTCCCCTCTGGCCAGGGTTAGTCTAATGCTCCCTCTGTGGACACCAGCACAATTTGGTCCTGTGTTTTATTCTCCTGTGAAAGGGCGGCCCTTAGCTCCAACAAAGTCCCACGGTCACTTCCCTCTCCCCCAACCCCCACCCCAGCACACAGCTTCTCTCTCCACGCAGAGCAGGTGTGGCTGCAGGGGTGGGAGGAGGCAGCGTACCTAACGCAAGACTGTCTTGCCTACCATTGGTGCCTCTTTCCTCGATATAATGTTAAAACCAGGTACCGTGATCACTCACCTGATTCTTGTGAAGGTGCTGTCTTGCGTGGATAAGTCGTTTAATTTGCTGTTCTCGTAGAAGGAAGATCCTGACCTAGAGGGTTCTACACAGCCATCTTGCTCCACTCCTCCCCTGTCTATCAAGAGCCGTTTTGAGGTAGTAAAGCTGGAGGTTCTATGGGTGTAGGTGGAACAGGAAAAGGAATTATGTGCTGTTGGTCCAAATTTACTTGGGCCCACGATATTCGTGTTACATAATCAGCACACATGTTCAAAAGGCTGCTACATAAAGACACTCACTGATACCTCTGGACCAGTTTGTAGCCCCATCCATTTCTTATTCTTACCTCTCCAACAACTATAATGATGGTTAAATATTTTTACTATCAATACTTCCTAATTTAATTATTTAACAGTTTTGTGTATATGCTTCAGTGACTCATTTAGTATAAGTGTGCCTTGGAAACTAGGCACATTTCTAAAAAGTTCTTTGTTATCCCTCTGTCTCTTATGATGCTATGAAATTAGTATGTGTCTAATGGGTAGTTTACTTAATACTAAATTTATATATATGGAGTCTGTGCAAATCAACAATAAAAACAACTCAATAAAAATATGAGTTCATATTGAATCATTTATATGATTCAATAAATCCTCCCTTAAAGAAGACATAAAAATAGCCAATAGGTACGTGAAAATGTGTTTAACATTGTCAGTGAACAAATAAATAAAAATTAAAACCACAAGATACCATTCCACACCTAGCACAATGGCTAAAGTTTAAAGTACCGAATGTCATTCACGTCACTGGTGAACAGGAAAATGGTACATTTTTGGCAAATAGTTTGACAGTTATGAAGATAAACACACACCTACTCTGTTAATCAGTAATTTCATTGCATATATTTACTCAATAGAAATGAAATCATACTACATAAAAACACTTGTACAAGAGTGTTTATAGTGGCTATGTCTGTAGAAGTCTCGAATTGGAAGCAACTTGTGTTTTCATGAATAAGAGAAGGGATACACAAATTGATTTATACAAACAATGAAATACTTCTCAGCAATAAATAGAAATGAACTCCTAATACTGGCAACAACATGCATGAATGTCAAAAATATTACTTTGAATGAAAAAGCCAGATATAAGAATATATACTATATGATTTCATTTATATAAAATTCAAAACAGATAAAACTATTCTTTGGTGCTAGAAATCAAAACAGTAGTTGTCTAAGGGGTGATAGATTTAGTGGAAAAGGATACAAGGGAACTTTCCAGAATGAAAATTGGAAAGGTGGCTACATAGAGCAATATATCAATCAAAAGTCATCAAATTAGACCCTAAATATATGTGTATTTTGCTATATGCAAATCTTACTTCAGTTTTTTTTTTTTTTTGCAGTTTTTGGCCGGGGCTGGGTTTGAACCCACCACCTCTGGCATATGGGGCCGGCGCCCTACTCTTGTGAGCCACAGGTGACGCCCTTACTTCAGTTTTTTAAATACAAAAAAATTGGCATCAAAAACAAAAAATCAATAGTATATAATGTGATAATACTTTTCTTTAACGTAATAATAAAAGTAACCATTTACTGAGGTGCTATGTTCCAGGCATAAAACACTCTATTCAGAATGTAATTCTCACTACAGACTATGAAGTAGGTATTTTCCTCCTGCTCTTATAGATAGGGAACCAAAGGCTCAGCAAAGTTACTTAATTTACCAAGAGCACACAATCAGAAAGTATAGCCAAAATAGTGGCCACATGACCCAAAGTACACACGATACAAAAAAAAAGTATGCTTTTCACTTCGTTACACCGATTTGGAATTTCCTCAAAATCTTTTGCACTAGAATTGAGAAAGAGAATTAGTATTTAGAGTCTTCATAGTTTTAGTATATCATTTCAATAACTCCCTTTTTAAATTATAAGGCCACTGAATCTCAAGGGAAAAAAATAAAGCCTACATATATTATCTGTTTAAACAACAGCATTAATTTAGTGTCTTGACTGGCCAAAAAAATCAATACGTTTCAAACATAATAGCTGGATTTTAAATTGTGTGATTGTGTGTGTGTGTTATTTAGTTCATGTTACAAGGTCTGATGGCCTCTGTGGGGTAAAATCGTAAAAACTAAGAGCAGTTATAATAACTTCACAGGTCACTGGAGCCGACTTCCCACCTGAGTCAGGAACGCCTGCATAGCAATCCTGATACACCACCACCTGGTCTCTTTTTGAACAAGTGTAGTTATTGTGGAAACTTACTGTGATGAACAACCCATTCCCTTATTGGGCAGCTTTGTTCTTCAGGAACTTCTCTGAGTCTCCTGAATAACGTTTGCTTCACAGACTGACAACTAAACGAGGAAAGCACTTAGCATTCTGCCTCGCCCATAGTAAGAATCCGATAAATGACCACTCCTCCTATCAGGCCAGTGAATATGGTCCTCACAGCACCATATAGCTTTGAGTAACAATGAAATCTCCTTAATTTGCACCCATTCATTCTCTGCCCTGTGGGATTCCAAGGCAGGCCTGCCCCATCTGTCCTCAGAACTTTCCCTGTCCAGTCACAGGACTCTTAAGTAAATTAAAATGGAAGTAAAATCATTTGATGTAGAAAAATGTATACAACATATCTCATTATTCAAAGTAAAATAAAGAATGAGTTATATCTTGTAAAACATCAAATCTTCGAGTGATGGTAACAATGAATAATTCTCCTTGTTCAATTCTCCAACGTTCAAAAACTTACTAAAGGGCAGAATACAAACATCTACATACAGTAACTAAGAAAATGCCATGAAGGCTACGTTGAACAGTTTGTTGAGAATATTTCAGATTGTATATGAAACCAGCACATTGTACCCCTTGATTGCACTAATGTACACAGCTATGATTTAACAATAAAATAAATAAATAAAAATTAAATTAAATTTAAATTAAAAAAAAAAAAAAACCTAATGAAAATAACTGGCAGGATGTTCTCCAAATCCTTCCAGGTGAAGATGTAGCATCCTCCTAAGTAAAGTTCACAAGATGGAAAAACAAGCATAGGGGCAGCCCCTGTAGCTCAAAGGAGTAGGGCACTGACCCCCATATGCCAGAGGTGGCGGGTTCAAACCCAGCCCCGGCCAAAAACCTGCAAAAAAAAAAAAAAAGCATCAAATATACTCAATAAAAACAAAATTAAACTCAAGAAGGGGCAAATGAGGGGTGAAGGGGATTGGTGAGCTCTCACCTAACGGGTAAAATGTAGGGGTATACAGCACACCTCCTGGATGAAGGGCTCACTATAACTTGAACTTTACCTAACAAATGCAAACAATGTAACCTAATCACATGTACCCTTATATTAATCTAAAAAAATTTTTTAAGAAAAAAGAAGAAAAGTAGATGGTAGTAGTTAATAAATAGTTGTTGGAGAATTTTTGTTATGTTTGTTCATGAAAGTGTATGAATGTTTTAAAGTATCATTAAACCATTGCTCTTTAAGACAAGAAACACTTCACGGACTCCTTTTTAGCATAGAATGAAGATGTGACTATTATTATGTATTATTTATCCACATACCAACTTCCTATTGTCATCAATGAACATCCGTTTAAGAAACCTCATGCCTTATGACTAGGAAAAGAGAGACTATGTCATTTTTTTCACCTATCATAATACATAGAAAAATTATATTAGTAAAAGTTTAAATAAGAATAGACAATGATTCCTATTATCAGAACGAACCAGGCATGAGTTTTGACAAAATATTAAAAAAAAAAAAAATAGAATCACTTCCCTTATCTTGTAATATCTTTTTGGCCTAAGTTTTCTACTTCGGAAATTTTTTTTATCACTCAATGACATTTTTAATATATAATAACTCTAGAAAAAAATAAAAAATATAAATCAAAAGATATTGAGATACTAAAAACTAAAGACACATAAAATTTATAATTATTACCTGATATTTCCCCCCATTGTTTTTATGGTTTTCTTTTTAATCTACCTCAAATTTATTTAAGTGTAAAGTAGGGATTTAATATTTTCTAAATGGCTAGCCATAAAGTCCTTTAAATGGCCTATTAAAAATAAACAAATATATAAAATGACTAGCCAATACTCAACGTAACATTTAAACAGTAATTAATAGTCCATCTTTTCCCCAATTTGAAATGTCATCCTTCTAAAGTTGCCTTGCCAATCAAAGAGATTTTGATAAAATTTGCTTTAAAATAATAGAATAATTTAGGAAATTATTTTTCTTTATGTTTTCAAAAAAGTTTCTATTTATAGATACCATAATTTTATTTTTAATTCCTGGATGTTTTATATTTATATTTCTATTGTTTTTATGATAGTTTTCCCTTTGACTCATTACTTTTGTGAGAAAATTATTCCTTTTTCTTTATTTATTTCAAAACTAATCACCTAATGGCCTTTAGAAAAATTATTTCTAATGATTTTGTATTAATTTGTTTTAGCAATATAATCATGTTACTTATACAAAATTATCATTTTATTTCCTTTTTTTAAAGAGGCATTTTAGCTTTGATGTTTAATTGCCTTGACTAAACCTTCCAGGATATAATAAATAATAGTGTTGATGTTCTGTTATTGACATTGTCAACAGATATTATGGTTCTTGGCCTCGTCAGAATGCTTCTAGAGTTTCATTCTTAAGCATGGTGTTGACCATTAGTTTGAGATGGATGTTCTACTCATGTTAGGAAAGTCTCTGTTTGCTCCTATTTTACCAATTTTTTTTTTTAATTAGAAATAAGAATTAGTTGATTTTTATTAGTCTTCCATTGTCATAGAACAATAACATTTTTCCTGTGACTATTGTATGATATGCAATATAAATAAATAATTTTAGTAGTTTTAGTATAATCCTTCTTGATTATGGTGAGTTTTTCTTCCTCCCCCTCCCCTCCGGCCCCCCGCAGTTTTTGGCCGGGGCTGGGTTTGAACCCGCCGCCTCGGCATATGGGGCCGTTGCCCTACTCCTTTGAGCCACAGACACCACCTGTGAGTTATTCTTTTCATATGCTATTGGATCCCAGATGCTAACAATTTATTTTTAATTTTTACAATTGTATTTATAGGTAAAATTAGGCTGGTATATGAGAAAGAACTTTGTGGCTCTCTGAAAGCAGTATGTCCTACGGATTGAAATTAGGCTCTACCTGAAAAAACTCCGTAAGTTCTTTTTAATCTCATGCAACCTTATTTTTCACATGTGTAAACCATACAATATCATTTATATCAAAGAGCAGAGAAGACGTACTGTGTACCCACATACTCACACAAAGCCACACAGCATTGACTGTGTAGCAGTGTTTCTCTAAATTTAGGATGGAGGGTACCTGTGAAGTTTGTTTACAGTGCAGATTACCAGCCCATTAACAGAGGATGAATAAAGCTTGCTACAGTTTTATCAAGTACCATAAGTAATTCTGCAAGTTTGTTTACAGTGCAGATGAATAAAGCATGCTACAATTTTATCAAGCACCATAAGTAATCTGCTGCAAGGTGTTCTCGGATCATACTTTGTGAAACGCTACTCTATGCAGAAGGATCCTGAAGCAGTCTTTCAGTCAGGGGCCAAACAGGGAAATGGCTGACATCAGTGTTTCGAGAGAAAGAATTGAATACAGAGAATTAGTAACAAAAGTGTTAATAAAGCTAAACAGAAGAAAGTAAAACACAAACAAACAAATAAACAAAACAGAGATTACCAATGACAAGACATTCCCGCTGCTCTAAGAACAGGAAGCATAAACAGAAGAGGCTACTTATTCCGGCCTGAAGTCACGGCTGCCCAGCAGAGCTGGGACCAGACAGGGACAGGCTAAAGAAGTTGGAAAAGGAAACAACCGAGGGAGACGCCTCCTGAAGCAGCGGATCCAAGAGCAGCGAAAGGTCAGGGGCCCGGGCAGGAGGGTTTTTTGGGTGGAGAAGGCAAATCCACGAGTAAAGGCATGGGAGGGGGTAGGAACCCAGCTAGAGAATATAAATTAACCTGGTTTAATTTCTACACAGGGAGAAATAGTGGAAAACAGGCCCGTGAAAGTAAGAGGGTTGTGTCAAAATAGGGACTCGTTCTTTCTTATGCATGAAATGGGGAGTCATTGAGTTTTAAGGTGAGAGACGGACATTATCCCAAGGGCTGTAGGGAGACTAACACAGTAACGTGTGCCGGATGAGCTGGATTGGATGCACACGGATTCTTGCCATGGAGTCTCAACTTGACCCTAATACTGCTAATCAATCCTCTTCCTGTAGCCACAGAAGTTGTTACAAGCCTCCTCCACTGTCTCAGAGGCCACCTCCATTTCCCACACCCAAGAGACCCCTCCCACTTTACTAAACTTCAGCCATACTAGTCTCTTCACTTAGAATAATTTCTAGGGGTGCCCTTGGCCATGCCACCTTGAATGCGCCCGACCTGGGCTAATCTCAGAAGCTAAGCAAGGTCAGGCCTATTTGGATGGGAGAAAAAATTATCAGGAAATGAACCACTTACTCACCAGCCAGCACCACAAAGTACCACTGACGTGATTTGCACAGAGCAGAAGTGCAGAGGAAATGCCTGTGAACTGACTGGGAGACAGGAGAAGAGTTAGAAGCTACTAGGAAACCAAACTAAGATAGAAAAACTGCTTGGTAACTATAATCCTACCATACTTCCTCCTTTCCTTTCATTCTTACTTCCCTCTCCCTCCAAAATTTATCAACACCTACCAGCTGCAGAAAGTGTGCTCAATGCTATGAATACAGAATGAACAAAATATTTGATACATGCCTTCAAGAAATTCCTGCTATAATGAATAAGACGAAAGATACGTAATAATAGATAAGTAACACGTTTGAAGGAGTTTCTCAGAGTCCCAACCAAAAACAAAGGCACGCTCCAACTAGGATAATTATGGAAGAGGTTACCTCCAAGGAGGCCGTTCACAAAGGTGTGAGTGTAAGAGAAACACAAAGTTCTCCGTGTACTCAGCCCTACTATGAAACTAATTTATGGCTTTCACACGAAAGCTATAACCCAGTTACAACCTAAGAATAGGGGGAAGGGGGAAAGGGAGGGGAGGGAAGGGGGAGGTGGGCGGAGGGAGGGGGATTGGTAGGATTACACCTGCGGTGCATCTTACAAGGGCATATGTGAAACTTAGTAAATGTGGAATGTAAATGTCTTAGCACAATAACTAAGAAAATGCCAGGAAGGCTGTGTTAACCAGTGTGATGAAAATGTGTCAAATGATCTATGAAACTAGTGTATGGTGCTCCATGATCACATTAATGTACACAGCTATGATTTAATAAAAAAAGAAAAGAAAAGAAAAAGAAACACAAAGGTTGGTGTAGTAGCCAGGGTTAAAAGGAGCTAAGCTGCTATCCCAGCCTCCAGGGCAAGAAAAGGGAGCTGTCACGGCCATCCCTGGAAGGAGGGGGAGTTACACAAAACTGCACCCATGGGCAACAAGAACTTAACATTGAAGAACACACCCCACAAGGTAGCACACAAAAAAAGGCATAGCCAGGGCACTCAATACCCTGACCTCACAACCCTCCACACACACATACACACCAGGCAAGAGCAACCTTGGACAAAGGGCAAACACTTATCCAAGCACACGGGGACATGGGGCAGGGTTCCAGGCAGGAGCAGCAGCAGGCACAGAGGTGCAAAGATGCCTTCAGGGGACAGTAAGTCGAGAGATGGAGAGTTGGTTTACAGGGGTAAATGGCAAGAATGGGGCAGCAAGGAAGACAGGTTAAATCGCTGAGGTGTTGAATTTCCGGTTGTCTGAAAAAAGGATGAGAATCACTGGAGGGTTCTAAGTGGGGTGTTCCCCGCTTTCCAACGTGGTGAGAAGGCCAGGAGAGGGGCAAACATACACCCACAGATGAGTGCGACAACTGCCATCCACAGCCGCAGAGAGCTCAGCAGGGCTCTGCGGGAGGGTCACCGGCCATCAGTGGGGGCTCCAGTCTTCACTCTGATGCTGTGATTCTCCCTCACAAGGTTCAGTGGTTCCGATAAGAAAGAGAATAAGAAAAGGCAAACCCCCAGAATGATCTGAGACCACTCGTCCATTTTGAGATCAGGACTAGGTGGATCAGCCGAGTGAAAGGGCAAGGGCGCAGGGATGATAAGGAGCTTAAGAGAGACTCATCTCGGTGACAAATGACATGTCCCAGGATGAAGGGAGAAGATGGGGATGCTGGAGAGGGGGCTCTACTGGGAAATTAAGGGCCAAAGGGACAGGTATCTGGATAAGTTTTAAAACCCAGTCTAGTGGGAAACAGAGTAAGAGCTGGAACGAGGTCAGGTCAGGCAGTGAGCTGGCAGTGAAGGCTGCGTTTGTGAAGGTGCATCTGAGGATTCACGTGATCACAGTGGAAAGAAAAGCAGCTCGCTGGGGTTGAAGAAGATGAGGGGCCGTGAGGCAGGGACTCAGGTGTCTCAGAAGCGTCCTATTTCGTAGCTGTGGAAGTTACTCAGGATGACAGGGAGACTCGGGAAGGGGACATTGGGATGGCATGTGCGAAAGCTTCTGATGAGTGAGGGACAGCCACGGGAGATCAGTAGATGCCCAGGACAAGGAGTGAGAAGACAGCCCCAGCAGGAGAGAAGAGGGGTGGCGAGGGATGTAGAAGTGGCTGTTGGGAGGGAGAAATGTCAGCCTCTTTCTAAGGGGATCAGGGGCCAGTCTGGGCGTCATTAGAATCTCTCCAGAGTCCCAGGGAAACATCTCTGACTGCTTCAGTGAGGATGCCGCTGGGAACTGTGAGTGACTCTTCCACCCGGGTGTGACAGATTTAGGCAGGATGGGGACGTGCAGGTGAAGAACTTCCGCATGTTGTCCACTCCCTGTGTCAGGGGGGCCCCTCTTTAGCCTCTGTGCTTTCAGAACATAGAGACAAAGAAAGAAAATAAGTGTCTGCTGATTCCTGCTGCAGGTCAGGCACTGTGTTAGGTGTGCCTTAGCGCATTTAATCTGCATAAAAAGCTAAGGTATGGGCTTTATGGTCGCCGTTTCCCAGGGGAAGCTATGAAGCTCAGAGAGTTTAAATGATTTGCTAAAGGTCACATGACATTGATCTCAGTGCTGCTGGGTCAAAACAAGCTGCAAAGCCCATGCCCTTTCCGTGCAATTCAAAAAACGAATGATATGGACTCTAGTCACCACTTCCCCCCAGGGATGCTTGTTCATTCCTGCTTCACCCTGGCCCACATGGCCTCTTCCACAAAAGCTGGGTCATACCGCTTTGATTCAACCAATTATTTATAATGTAATGGCATACATTCAAAATACATGCCCTATTCCTTCCTTCCTTTCTTTTTTTCTTTTGTTTTTCTTTTTGAGACAAAGTGTCTCATTGTCACCCTATGTAGAGTGCAGTAGTGTCATCCTAGCCCACAGCAACTTCAAACTCTGGGCTAAGCCATCCTCCTGCCTCAGCCTTTGGAGTAGCTGGGATTACAGGCTTGTAACACCACACTTAGCTAGTTTTTCTATTTTAAGTAAAGATAGGGTTTCACTCTTGCTCAGGCTGGTCTTGAACTCATGAGCTCAGGCAATCCACCAGCGTCAGCCTCCCAGGGTGCTAGGATTACATGTGTGAGCCACGGCATCCAGCCCCAAATACATGTCTTAAAACATTGACCAAGTAAACAGTAAAAACAGGTGGCCTTAGGGGCTTCACCTTTAATGATCTCTTTTAGGACCCCCCAAGTCAACCCCAAATTTTTAAACAAAACATATTTAGTCAATAAAGATAGCTTTAAGATAAGTTTCTAGTTCCCACTTCTCACCAGACAGATATTCCTAAATCCCTACTCTGTAAAAATTCTGAATTCACTGCTATCCTTAGGAAAAATACCAAAAAGGATTTTTCTATAATTTCCCTAGAATGAACTCTTTGAGGGAAGAAATGTTTTTATAATATTTGTTTGTTTGTCTTATGTTTCATTCCTATACCCTTAGGATTAGGACTGTGCCTGGCACCTAGCAAGGACCCTGTGTTTTTGTTTTTTTTTTTTGGGGGGGGGGGAGATATGAATGAACAAATAAGCCAAAGAGTGAATGAATGAATGAAGGAAGGAAGGCAGGAACAGGGTGCCAGCCATGAGGTAGTGACTGTCAACCGTCTTTGCTTTGACACCACACCCAGCTCTTTATTAAAGGCTCCATCTCCATCTTTTCTAAGTATCACTTTTTCCCAACCTATAAAATGACAGTGCAACAAGTCAGGACTGTAAGGACACTCAGACCCGATGACGCCACACATAGCCACTAGACAGGTGTGTGGACTTGGATCTCACTTTTTCATCAATCAGTTAAGTTCTGGACCACTGAATTGTAAGCGGCTCCTAAGTGCAGAGCTCTGTCTGCTGCAGTCTTTCTTTTTCCACTGGATCCTCCCATTTGTAGTAGTGGTACCACATATTATACAGAAATTAGTAAAATATACATTTCTGCATCCAGCAGCCTGCACTGCTGAGGAACAAAGGGGCTCCTGTTTTTACCTATTTTCTTCCTTGAAGTTCAACCTTCACTTCTGTGCAAGTATCTCCGATAACCACATATCCAGCCATGATCACCTAACTTAGCTCTCACATTGGATTTTGTCCATTCATGTATTTCAAATATTTTTGATACTTCTTATTAGCCAGACTCCTTTAGTTTAATTTCTGAAGCATCCACTTCAGAGCTCTGTGCCCAATACATCCAAAAGGATTTCCGCCTCTCCCCCTATCAAGCCAAATCTTCTTCCTGACTTTCCTACTTCTGTTCACAGACTTGCTGGACTTTAAAGCACTTAAATTCACTTGGAAACTGGATTGGTTACTAAAACTGGTTCCTCCAACTCTCTTTCCAGTCCCACATATTTGCTTTTACGATTTGCTTTTTCTGATTAGTGCTAGAATGTGTCACACGCTCGTTACCTCTGTCTTTGATGAAGGCTTTTATCTGATTTCTTTATTCCCAGCCTTACCCTTCCTCCAATTCATCTAACAAAGGTATTCCAAATGAGTCTTCTTAAAGAGTATCTATTTCATACTTTTATTCTAGAACCTTCAAGATTTCACCATTATCATGATCCTTTCTTCTGCTATAAAGTCCCAATCTCCTTTTCTCCCTCTGCCTTTCCTTCTACCCTTTTTTAAATTTTATTTTTTAAAACAGAGTCCCACTCTGTTACCCTGGGTAGAATGCTGCATTATCATAGCTCACAGCAACTTCAAACTCCTGTGCTTAAGAGATCCTCTTGCCTCAGCCTCCTGAGTAGCTGGGACTACAGGTCCCCACCACCATGACCACCTAGTTTTTCTATTTCTTATTATTTTTTTTATTTTTTTAGAGACAGAGTCTCACTCTATCACCCTCAATAGAGTGCTGTGGCATCACAGCTCACAGCAACCTCCAACTCCTGGGCTTAGGCAATTCTTTTGCCTCAGCCTCCCCAGTAGCTGGTACTAGAGGTGCCCACCACAAATCCTGGCTATTTTTTGTTACAGTTTGGCCGGGGCCGGGTTTGAACCCACCGCCCTTGGTACATGGGACCAGCACCCTCCCCACTGAGCCACAGGTGCCGCCACATAGTTTTTCTATTTTTAGTAGAGATGGGGTCTAACTCTTGCTCAGGCTGGTCTCAAACTTATGAGCTCAAGCAATCCATCAGCTTCCCAGAGAGCTAGGATTACAGTTTTGAGCCACCATGCCCAGCCTCTTCCAACCCTTTTTTTAAAAAATATTTTTCCTTTTAAAAATAATCTCATGGGATGAAATACTATACAGTCATTTAAAAGAAGGCACTTCTATATAAACAAGTATTAAAAGTCCTTCAAGAACATAATAAGCTACCATTTTACCATTAGTAGGGAGAAAAGGATATAAGTTTGTGTGTGTGTGTGTGTGTGTGTGTGTGTGTGTGTAAAGAGAGAGAGAAATACAAAGAGAGTAAAAGAGTGACAATCTCTCTGGAAAAATGCAACAAGACAGTGGGGACAGCAATGACTTTCCTCTGAGGAAGCAGAACTATATGACACTTGGCAATAGAAATGGGAGGGGAAATGTTTTTCACTGTATATCTTTTGTACTTTTCAAATTTTGTATTATGTTAATTAATTACCTAGTGAAAATGTGCAGTGACAGCCTTTGCAAGATACAAAACATTCTAAAAATTATAGCATTTATATTCCAACCACCAGGAATTAACAACTGTTTGCTTTTGTCAAATTGACTTCCAGTCCTTTTATGACATGTGAAAAAAATATATATCATACATAAATTTAGAGCCCTTTCAAGGCCACCTCCCAGTCCCATGCTTGTCTTCTTGTTTCCCTACACAGGTTTGTTGAGTGTTCTTCCAGGCCATTCTCCATCCGTTAATAAAACTACATAAGCATTCACAGCCAATGTTTAGTTTTGGACAAACATTTTAAGTTTACAAAGTAGTTATCTTCCTTGATGCATAATCCTACAACTTGCATTTTTTCATGTGTATATTAATCATGCTAATATATAAGAGCTATATTATTTTATAATATCATGCCTTAATATTCTATTCTAGAAATAAGCCATATTTTTCTATTTTTTATTCCCTTTATATGAATGAAAATTTGATTTCATATTTTGCTATTATTAACAGTGTTGCAATAAAAATTCTTTCCATATCTTCTTAGGAATATGTGGAAGAGTGGTTCTCATGGATATATCCAGAGTGGAATTGTTAGTTCTAGTTTCAATTTACTATAGTCAGCCACCTTGCTGCTCAAGTTTATTGTATCATTTTGTATTCTGCTAGACCTACATAAGTGTACAATTTACCCTATACCCTGACTAACACTTATTATTATCAGATTTTGATGATATCCTCAGTATGTGAGTGAAAATTTTTTGTACTGAAACTTTTTATTTGTATTTACTCATAAATTTGGACACACTCTCATGTTTATTAGTCATCAGAATTTTTTCTCTGTGAATTACATGCTCATATTCTTGGTTTATCTTATTGAGTTGATTTATTTTTATCCATTCACTACTTACCACATATTTAATGAATGCCTGCTAGACATCACACATTATTATCATCCCACAGGTAACTATGCACCACTGGTCCTCTGGCTAATAATTGCCCTTTAATTTCACCTTCTGAAGTAAGCATAGAAGTCTGCCATCTACTAAAGTCATCTGTGTTCTTTACTAACCTGTAAATCCTGTAAGTCATGTAGCAACAAATATTTGCTAAACAGTTCACAACTTGCATAGCAATTTGACTCATATAATCTCATTTAATTATCATGACAACCACATTGTGATTTATATATGGGCTGTATTATGTCACCCAAATAGGTGAATTGCTTCTTGATAAAATTAAGAACTGAACTGAGGACTGGATGCAGTGGTTGATGCCTGGGAGGCCGGTGGGTGTATTACTTGAACTCAGGAGTTTGAGACCAGCCTGAGCAAAAGTGAGACCCCTGTCTCTACTAAAAATGGAAAAATTAGCCAGGTGTGGTGGCTGGGAAGCTGAGGCAAGAGGATCACTTGAGCCCAGGAGTTTGAGGTTGCTATGAGCTATGATGTCACAGCACTCTAGCCTGGGACAACACAGTGAGACTCTGTCTCAAAGAAAAAAATAAAAATAAAAATAAACACTGAACTGAGGACTTCAATTAGTAACGTTGGCATAAAACACAGCCCTTAAAGTATTATCTTTAAACAGGGTCAGTTATATTAATATATTTCACAGCCCAGAGCACCCACACCATTAACTATTATTTGAAGATGGCCAGAGATAATTTAATATACATAAAGCTTCCTGTATATTGGTGGTTTTCAGAGTAGAATTATGTGTGAATGCCCCTACAGATTGTTACAAATGAAGTATTTGTTATTTATACATTATTTGTTATATTGAAATTAAAAGGTAAAATATGTACCTTTTTAAACTAAATAATAATCTCTTCTCCATTAGTTCATAGTTTTTCTAAAGAAGATGTTCTAATCCAAGCAACCAGTAAAATTCAGGCTTCATAAAAAATACAAAGAAATATGCACTAAATTATATATTTACCTCTAGAGAGTAGGATTATGCACATCTGTAATGTTTGGATTTTATAGAATGAGTACATATTAATTTATAATAAAAAGATACATTGCATTTTTTTTCTTAGAAGGACATTGGTAAACAACTTGAAGAAATGTGTATAATATATTGTTAAGGAGAAAAAGCAGGCTGTTAAGCAATATTGAAAGTTATCATATCATTGACTTTAAGTCAACAATAATAAAGACAGACAAAATGGTCATTATATAATGGTATAGGGAACTATTTATTAAGACCATATAACAATCCTAAATATTTATACACCTAACATAGGAGCACCCAGATACCTAAAGCAAATTCTACTAGATGTAAGCAAAGAGATGAATGGCAGCATCATAACTACTGGGGACTTCAACACCCATGACAGAACTCGACAGATCATCCAAGCAGAAAACAAATAAAGAAACTCTGGACGTAAGCAGGAGTCTAGAACATGTGGGCCTATCAGACCTTTATAGAACATTTAACCCCCAAATTACAGAGTATATGTTCTTCTCATCAGCACATGGAATATTCTCCAAGACTGATCATACATTAGGCCACAAAATATGTCTCAACAAATTCTAAAAAAAGGAATTATACCATGTATCTTCTCTGATCCCAGTGGAATAAAATCATAAACCAGAGAAACACTCAATTCTACATGAACTCATGGCAATTAAACAAGCTGCTGCTTAATGATTATTAGATCAATAATGAAAGTAAGATGGAAATCAAAAGATTCCTTGAACTGAAAACAAAGTGGACACAAGCTATCAAAATCTACAGGATTCAGCTGGAGGAGTCCTAAGGGGAAAATTCATAGCTGAAATGCCTATGTCAAAACAGAAAGATCACACATTAACAAATGAATGACACACCTCAAGGAACTAAGAAAGGAAGAGCAAACCAAACCCAAAGTCAGCAGAAGAAAGAAATAACTAAGGTAAGAGCAGAACTAAACAAAATGGAAAACAAAAAAAACAAGACAAAGCATCAAAGAAACAAAAAGCTCATTCTTTGAAGAACAAACGTGAAAAAGTAATAGTCCTCTTGCTGTATTAACTAGAAATGGAAGAGAAAGGATCCTAACAAGCTCAATCAAAAATAAAAAAGAAAATATTACAGCTTATACCAGAGAAATACAAAATATCATCTGTGAATGCCATGAAAATCTCTATACACATAAACTCAAAAACATAGAGGATGTGGACAAATTCTGGAAACACACAACCTCTCAAGACTCAGTCAGGAAGAAACAGAACTCCTGAAGAGAGTATAACATGAAGGAACAAGATTGAAGCAGTTATAGAAATTCTTCCAACAACAACAGCCACAGATCAAATGTATTCACAGCTGAATTTTGCCAGACCTACATAAAAGAGCTGATATCCATACTGCAGAAATAATTCCATTACATCAACTCATTCTATGAAGCCAGTACCATCTTAATACCAAAGCCAAGGAAGGACACAACAAAAGAAAGAAAACTACGGACCAATAGCCCTTATGAATATAGATACAAAAATCCTCAATAAAATATTTGCAAATAAAATTCAACAGCACGTTAAAAAAAAAAAAAAAAAAAAAAATCCACCATGACCGAGTGGCTTTCTCCCAGGAATGGAAGATGGTTCAACATATGTAATCAGTAAATAAGATTCACCACAAAACCTTGGCACCTGTGGCTCAAGTGGCTAAGGCGCCAGCCACGTATACCTGAGCTGGCAGGCTCGAATCCAGCCTGGGCCGCCAAACAACAATGATGGCTGCAACCAAAAACTAGCCAGGTGTTGTGGCAGGCACCTGTAGTCCCAGCTACTTGGGAGGCAGAGGCAGGAGACTCTCTTGAGCCCAGGAGTTAGAGGTTGCTGTGAGCTGTGATGCCATAGCACTCTACCCAGGGTGACAGCTTGAGGCTCTGTCTCAAAAAAAAAAAAAGATTCACCACATAAATAGAAGCAAAAACAAAGACTGTATGATCATCTCAACAAATACAGAAAAAGCATTTTACATAGCACCCTTTATGATAAAACCCTCAACAAACTAGACATAGAAGGAACATATCCCAAGATTTTAATATCCATATATGACAAACACACAGCAAACATCATCCTGGATGAGGAAAAGTGGAAAACAGTCCCACTAAGAACTGGGAAAAAATAAGTGGCCCACTGTCACCACGTCCATTCAGTGAAGGACTGGAAGTCCTATCCAGAGCAATCAGGCCAGAGAAAGTAAGAAAGGGTATCCAGATCAGGAACAAGGAGGTCAGACTATCACTTTTTGCTGATGATATGATCTTATATCCAGAAAACTCCAGAGACTCCTGGAATTGATAAATAAATTCAGCAAAGTCTCAGGTTACAAAATCAACGCACACTAATCAGTAGCATTCTTATGCACCAGTAACAGTCAATCAAACTGAGAGTCAAATCAAAGACTCAATCCATTCACACTAGCTACAAAGAAAATAAAATACCTAGGAGGATACTTAACCAAGAAGGTGAAAGATCTCTACAAAGAGAACTACAAAGCAGCGAGGACAGAAATCACAGAGGACACAAGCAAATTTGAAAGACATATTATGCTCACGGGTCAGTAGAATCAACATTGTTAATATGCATATGCTACCCAAAGTGATTTAGAGATTCAATGCAATGCTCATCAAAAATCAATGTCACATTTCATACATCTAGAAATACATATATCTAGAAAAAATAAGTCTACACTTCATTTAAACCAGAACAGAGTCCACATAGGCAAAGCAATCTTAAACAAAAAGTACAAATTTGGAAGCATCACCTTACCAGACCTCAAACTATTCTATAAGGTGATAGTAACCAAACAGTGTGGTTTGGGCACTAAATAGAGACATAGACCAATGAAACAGAACAGAGAACCCAGATATAAAACCATCCTCATATTGCCAGGTGATCTTTGACAAAGCACACAGCATTGTACACCGGAGGAAAAGGGGCTCTATTCAATAAGTGGTGCTGGGAAAGTTGGATAACCATATGAAGAATGAAACAGGATTCATATCTCTTACCACTTACAGAAATTAATTCAAGATGGATAAAAGACATATAAGGCATGACGACATAAGAATTCTACAAGAAAATGTTGGGGGAAATCTGATATTGGCCTAGGTAAAGAATTTGTAAAGAAGACTCCAATAGCTATCACAACAACAAAAATAAATAAATAAATGAGACTTCATTAAATTAAAAGGCTTCAGCACAGCTAAGGAAATAATCAACAGAGCCAATGGACAGCCTACAGAATGAGAGAAAATATTCACAAGCTGTACATCCAATAAAGGGCTAACAACCACAACCGAAATCTATAAAGGACTCAAGCAAATCAGCAAGAAAAAAATAACTCTGTTAAAAAGTGGGCAAAAGACATGAACAGAAGCTTCTCAAAAGAAGATAGACAAATGGCCAGTAAACATATGAGAAAATTTTCAATGTCACTAATTATCAGAGAAATGCAAATTAAAACCACAATGAGATATCACCTTACCCCAGCTAGAACAGCTATTATTAAAACGTCCAAAATCAACAGATTGCTAGTGTGGATGCAAAGAGAAAGGAATACTTATACACTGTTGGTGGGACAACAAATTAGTATTATACTAACCTCTATGGAAAGTAGTATGGAGACACCTCAAAGAATTAAAAGTAGACCTATCTACCATTTGATCCAGCAACCCCACAACTGGGTATTTACTCAAAGGAAAAGAAGTCATTTTATCAAAAAGACAATGTCACTTCAAGTATTTATTGCAGCATAATTCACAATTGCAAAGACGTGGAATCAACCCAAGTGCCCATCAATTCATGAGTGAATTTACAAAATGTAGTATATTTATACTATGGAATACTACTCAGCCATGAAGAAAGATATTGAAGACCTTTTGCAACAATTTGGATAGAAGTGGAGATCGTTATTCTAAGTGAAGTATATAAAGATATAAAAAGTACATGAAGTATTTATAGAAAAACAAACACCATATATAACTCCCTATTATTTTGGAACTAACCAGATGAGCACACACCTGCACAGAGGGAAGTAAGCAGGGGGAGAGTGGAAGAGAGGGTGGGAAAAACCTGCCTAATGAGTACAAAGAACTCTACCTGAGTGATGGGCACACTTGTAACCCTGACTCAAGCATGACAACATTGATGCACGTAACCAAAGTGTCTGTGCCCCTGTAATATACTGAAGAAAAGTTATGTACCATGCATACAGAAAGGATGACCACTTTCATGTTAATCATATTAACTTTTTAATGGTGGGATCACCAGCATTTTTGCTTTCTCTTTAATGTTCACCTGTATTTTCCCCTAATATATTTTCTAATGGGGAAAATAAAGAAATGTTTTGCTGATTTTCCCAGCAAAAATCATGGTCAGTGCCTTTGCTCTAAAATAATGTTTTCCATTATTGAAAAGAGTACATGTTCATCAAAGGATTCAAAGTTTCAGTGAGACAAGAGGAATAACTTTTAGCAATCTATTTTACAAGGTAAAAATAAATAAATAAATATTTTCGATAATAATGTTTTCTAGTCCTTGCGCAATCTCAAAAATGTAGTTGTGGAGCTAAGTTTGTTTCTTAACCTTTAACAATGCTCAAGGAGTTGTGTAACCCTACAGAACGGGCTTTGCCTGCTCTGCCACGAAGAGGCAGCCAGCAGCCGAAAACAATAATCACCTACCTGGCAAGTGCTTGGTTTCCAGGCCAAGATCTTCAGCAAACTGCCTCTAACACCATGGCAGAGATCTTTCTGTATTTCAGCTTCCTGTGTTCTGTAAAGCACATATGATAATACCTGCCCTCCCTATTGTAACAAGTCTCTACAGGGAGCTAATGAAAAAAATGTATAAAGTGATAATTAGGGTTTTGAAGAGTTACACACATACAAGTGGATAATATTATTATATAATTTCCAAATTCAGAGGGAGAGCTGTCAACTCTCTTAAGGAGACAAAGAAAGCCAAAATGATTGAAATAATCTTCTTTCTTTAATCTCCTTCCCCTGAAATTACCACTCTCAGAAGTCAAAATTGTCAAAGAAATTACTAAAGAAAATAATAAGTATTCTTACAGGCTCATAAGCCAGTAGTAATTTTTTTTTTTTTTTAAGAGACTGAGTCTCACTTTGTCACCCTCGGTAGAGTGCTATGGCATCACAGCTCACAGCAATCTCCAGCTCTTGGGTTTAGGTGATTCTCTTGCCTCAGCCTCCCAAGTAGCTGGAACTATAGGCGCCCGCCACAATGCCCGGCTACTTTTTTGTTGCAGTTTGGCCGTGGCCGGGTTCAAATCCACGGTATATGGGGCAGGAACCCTACCCACTGAGCCACAGACACCGCCCAGCCAGTTGTAATTTTCATGAGACACTAAAACACAGCTGACTCCACAGTTGCCCTGTTTGCCCAGCAAGCACAGGGATCCACCAAGCTTCATTAAGTCAGTTGTTATCCACATACAAAGAAAACCCAACACTTGGTCAGGAAGAAACAATGTTACCAAGGAGATCATTATTGTCATTTTCATGATCATCATTTTTGCAATTCACAGAAAATTTACATAGTATCCATCATAAAATAAAAATCTTGATTAATAAAAATTCAAAGAACTAAAACTATTGAATAACCAAACATATTTTCTAGTACTCCTTTCTTTAACCAAAACATTAACATGAAAGCATGAAGTGATATAACAGAGTGTTTTAAATACCAGAAAAGGTAAGCATCTTAAGAGCAAGAATTTTCTTTTCCCTCACTCTAATGTCATAGAACTGGGATCTTTGTCTATAAATATTTGTTAAATTAATATAAGGAACTGATTATAACTATAAAATCATATGTATTAACCATGATCCTGAGGAATCACAAGATCCTTCATCATCAAAGAGGGACTTTACCTAACAAATGCAGTCAGTGTAACCTGGTTTCTTATACCCTCAATGAATCCCCAATAATAAGAATTTTTTAAAAATGCCATGTTATACAACCAAGAGTAACAGCAGAGACTGTACAGTGGTTAGAGATCTTAATGTGTTATTCTTCGAATCAGTAGTAGTCAGAATTCTGAATATCTAATTATAAAATTAACAAATTTTGATTAACTAAAGTGTTCCCTGCCTTTAATATCAGTACCTCCCCTGATATCTGTTCGACAATGAAATTTCTCCAGAAATTTGTGCTAATAACAGATGTTTTGGAAAGAATAGATACCGTTTCCTTCTTCCATGAAAACGTATTGTGATTTCACCATCCATTGTAGGTATTACCTATATTTTAAGTCACACCTGTGTGTTTTATAGATGAATATCCCACTTTCCCAATATTCTATAAGCTTTTAAGGGCTGGGAACTTACTTTCTCTTTATATTCCCTGAGATAAAGCAAAGGTAAATTTCTTTACTCTTTTTTTTCTGTCACCCTGGGCAGAGTGCTGTGGCATCATAGCTCACAGCAACCTCAGTCCCTTGGGCTCAGGAGATTCCCTTTATCTCAGCCTCCCAAGTAGCTTGGACTACAGGCACCTGCCACAACACCTGACTAGATTTTCTATCTTTAGTAGAGGCAGTGTCTCACTCTTGCTCAGGCTGATCTCAAACTCCTGAGCTCAAGCAATCCACCTGCCTCAACCTCCCAGAATACTAGCATTACAGGCGTGAGCCACCGTGCTCGGCTTTAAAAGCAAATTTCTTGATGGTAACATAATAGTAAAGGTGAATAAACATATAAAAAAGCAAATACTTTAAATCCAGCATGAGAGTTCTCCAGACTCTAATTCCACAGAGATCTTGTCAGTCACAGTGAGTATTACACATTTAGGATAAATTTTCGCCTACTTCTCTTACAAGTTTAAATACTATCCCCAAAGGAGCATATTTAAAGTATTGATATTTCCCCCTGTAAACAGTGTGCAGGTAACATGTAATCCAATGTGCACTTAATTAATATTTTTGCTTCTTAACTTTTGCTGAGCATTTTGTATGTGACAGCAGCATCGCACAGGCCGCTGAAGTGGGAAGGAAAAAAGAAAACAGAAAGGGTAGAATGTTGATCCAGACAGGCTCCCAGCCCCAGAGGTGTTACTAAAAGAAATCTGTACGCAATAAAAATCCAATATGACAATTAGTGAGTGCTCAGGCCAACCCTGCTGGAGTTGGGAGAATCAAACAGAGTTTCCTGAAGGAGGGGGTATGTGTAACCAGGTCTTGAAGGATGAGTAGGAGTTGGCCAAACAGTAGTGGAAATGAGCGCTCTTGGCAGAGGAAACAGCACGTAAAAAAGGTAAAGAGTGGACAAAAGAGCGAATGTTTCTAATGGCTGGTGTTGGGGGCTGAAGCGTGTCCTCCCCCAAATCCAGACTCCTCAGAATGTGACTGGATTTGGAGACAGTGGCTGTAAAGGGCTGCTTACGTCAACTAAGGCCATTAGGGTGGGTCTGAGAACAACGCGACTCAGAGAAGAAAATGTGGACGTGCAAGGTGACAGGAGGGACCCACATGCACGGAGGGGTGACCGTGTGAGGAGGAAGCAAAGACAAGCATTCGCTAGCCAAGGAGAGAAGCCTCAGAAGAAACCAAAACTGTTGACGTCTGACCCAGGACTTCTGGTGTCCAGAAATGTGAGAACACTTCCTCTGTCTCAACCACTTCCTCCGCGGGTGTCGTTATGGCAACCCTAAAAAACTAACACAGCTAGCGTTAGGATGCCGGGTGTTTGTGGTTCCTGATCAGCAGTGCGCTGAGCCATGGTTTATTGTGGCCCACTACGTCGGTGTGTCTCTCTCCACACTTCAGAGCACGTACCAATGAGCTCTAATTTTTATGTCTCCAGCACCTTAGATCATGCCCACATCATAAAAAGCAACATTTATTTTTTACTGTTGTAACTTATTGCACAAACATTGCATGTGTGTCCAATCAATGTATAGACACCTACACTGATCACTCTAATCACTGCATTTAAATGAGTTTTTATTCCTATGACAGTTCAATGTGCAATTTGAAAATAATTTCATCAAGTTCCTAAGAAAACTCGTAAGGTGCCTTAAAAAGGGACTTCATTGAATTCATGGACTAATTTAGAGAATCAATGTGTTAACACATTCGATATTTTTTATCACATGACAAGGGATATCTCCTCGTTTAAAAATGACTCTTAAAAATGTACTTTGTTTTTGTAATTTTCATTCAATAAGCTATTACATTTCTTATTAATTTCACTCTATGTATCTAAATTTCTCATTTCCAAATCTGATTTTTTTATTTTGTCTAACTTATTATTACTAGTCTAGAGGGAAGCTATTGGTTTATATATTTTTCTGTGGTACATTCTGTTACAGAACTTCTCATTTTTAATAGTTTTTAAATCGATCCATTTGGATTTATGGGTAGACAATTATATTATTCACAGGTAATGGTAATTTTATCTCTTCAACCATATGTTGTTTCTTTTTCTCATTTTACTGTGTTGGGTAGAGGTTATAGAATAATGTTAATTAATAAATATTATATCAGGCACTCTTTGGCTTCAGCCTCTAGAATTTCACCTATTTTTGTCCACTGAGTTCAGATAAATTTCCCTTTATTGTGTTAAGGAAGTTTCCTTTCATTATTAATTTTCTACTTTTTTTTTAAGAATATAGTGTTAAATGTAATCAATCACAATTTCATCAACAAATCTCAAGTTGATTTATACTTTGGAAGGGTCACATTTGAGAACCATTAGTATAATTATCCATACTTGTCTCAAATTATCAAGTATTTATATCAGCATAGTTCAAAATTGTGGCACAATGGTTGTCTGCTGATAGGAAATCACATTATATTTCTCCTTTCAGCAGATGTAGGAAAGGACCACCTGTGAAATGTGTGGCTAATGCCACAGCCAAAACTTAAAATATGGCTGCCCAATTGTCACATGTTATCAACCCAGGTAAACATCTGTAACATAATGTGGATTTCTCTCCTTTGATCTACATTGATGGGTATACAGTAGGAACAAAAGAAAGTTTCTGCCTGGGACAATGCCTGGCATTATAGTTAAGTACTAAGTAAATATTTGTTGAACACATTAATAAGTAAAAATTATACCGGGTACAGTGGCTATTTTTGGAGGTAGTTCTCGGACACTTGTTTCAGGTTTTTTCATAATTTTTAGTAAAATTAATTGTTGACTCTTAATTTAAATATAAACCTTTGTTTTTCTAGAAAAGAATTTATTTTACCCAGACTCTTTAGTTTTTGTCATATTTTAACTTCACAACTTTAAAAATTATCTTCATGAAAACAAAAACGATCTGCAATGGCCATTGTACTATTATCTTCAATTAAGGAGGTTTCTTTTCCTTTTTCTCTTTCATTTCTAAAGAATAGGTGGGGTCTTTTTTATTTATTTTTTTTAAATTGGGGATTCATTGAGGGTGCAATAAGCCAGGTTACACTGATTGCATTTGTTAGGTAAAGTCCCTCTTGCAATCATGTCTTGCACACAGAAGGTGTGGCACACACCAAGGCCCCACCCCCTCCCTCCTTCCCTCTCTCTGCTTTTCCTTCCCTCTCCCCCATGACCTTAATTGTCATTATTTGTCCTCATATCAAAATTGACTACATAAGATTCATGCTTCTCCATTCTTGTGATGCTTTACTAAGAATAATGTCTTCCACTTCCATCCAGGTTAATACGAAGGATGTAAAGTCTCCATTTTTTTTAATAGCTGAATAGTAGAATAGGGGGTCTTAATTTATACTTTTCTTATTAAATTTTAACTGAATATGACTGTGGCCATAGAATGTGTTCTCTTTACTT
>CAUYPK010000902.1:0-66045 GCA_963574355.1 Loris lydekkerianus | reverse complement strand
TGATCTCAGGTTTAATGGGGTGTACTGCCTCAGAGAAAAGGCCTAAGGAATTTTCCAAAAAAGCCTATCTCTGTGAGTAACCCAGGGGGGTCCAGACTTCCTAAACCTCTGGAAGAAAAACAAGTCATTTTAAACTCACACTGAATTCACTTTGTGTGCTTGATGTAGGATACATTCATTTTTAAATATTATCCTACACAAACAAACAAAAAACCCCAGAAACAACAAAAAAAAGAAAGAGACAATTAGAGAAGTTAAATTTTAGTACAGGGTTGTGCTAAAATGTGCTTAAGCGCCTTGTTCTTTTTTTTCTTCTCTGTGCAAGGTTGTAAATTTTGGAAATGTGATAGGTCTACAAAGTCTATATAATCTATGAATGAAGGAAAGCGATTCTGTGTTATAGTTTTATAGGGAGATGATAATTTGTCTCCATGTCAGCAGTTGGGGAAGAAAATAACTTGTATTATAAGCAAAGATGAGAGCATTGCTTTGTGACAGAAAGGTATCAGTCAGTAGACCCTGGGCAAAGACAAAATTCTAGCTCAAACAACCCATGTAAAAATATAGGTAATATTAGATTTTATTTCTCCTTAGTAAGGTGTCATGCTGAAATGTATTTGAGAACATCAAAGAAAACTTACATTTAAAATGACGCAGATTGGGGACAGTGGCTCACGCCTGTAATCCTAGTACTCTGGGAGGCTCAGGTGGGTGGTTGGCCTGAGCGCAGGAGTTTGAGGCCATCCTGAGCAAAAGCGAGACCCCCATCACTACAAGAAATAGAAAAAACTAGGCAGGCATTATGCCAGGTGCCTTTAGTCCCAGCTACATGGGAGGCTGAGGCAAGAGAATCGCCTAAGCCCAAGGGTTTGAGGCTGCTGTGAGCTATAACAGCACAGCACTCTACTCAGGGTGCTGGAGTGAGACTCTGTCTCAAAAAAAAAAAAAAAAAAAAAAAAATCCAGAGATGCCAGGGCTATAAAGGTAATAAACAAGATTAGGCTGACAGTTAAATTTTTGTTTTATATGTAAATACTCCTTTAGATTTATATTCAAATACTTATTTGTATGTGGAATATCATCCAGGTTATGCCAGAAAAAAGTATGCTATATGTAATTAGATCAAATTATAATTTTATAATTAATTTTATATTACTTTCATAATTAATATAACATTCATATTGCTAGTACTTTGAAAATATGGAAACACAGGTCATAGAATTTGGAATGTAGTTAAAGCTTGATTCTTCAACATTAATTTTGAATGAAGACAAACATTCTTAGGATTACCATCCAACGTATTTTAGTTTACCCTCAAAACAACAATAGTCATACAGTTTAGGTGCTACAAAATAGGTTTTTGTTTTGCTTTGTTTTTTCCTCTGCTGCACCCCTTTATTTTATTTTATTTTTTATTGTTTCAGGTTCATCGAGGGTACAAAGTATTAGGTCACACTGTTTGCATTTGTTAGGTAAAGTCCCTCTTATAATTGTGTCCCACCCCCAATAGTTTTAACTGGAGTGGGATATCTGGATAACCTTAACTTCTAAAGTTAGGTCTTTTAAGATGATTCCACCACCACAGGCTGGACTGTAGCTATTCTGGAGGATCAAACCTAGGTAGACGACATGACTGACATCCCCACCATCTTAATGTATTTCCTCAATAAAGTATGATCTGATGACACTGAGTAGAACTGCATGAATTCTATTTATTTTACTTCATCTATAAATAGGACTATTTTTGTTTTCCCCAAAGAGTCATAAAAATCCAAGATAAACTTAATGTAAAATATGGATTGCTGGACTTACTGGAAAATATAAATGACAGTCCTTCAGAAAAGGTGGCATGCAAGCTGTTCATGTGATATTCTGCTAACATAATCCATGAAAATAGGTAAACTAAAGGACATTGCATGTGAACATACTGAAGTATGAATTTTAGAAAGGATGACATAAATGTGCATGAGCACATCACATGTATTGTATAGGTTACGTTCAAGTCTTTGAGCCGAGCTACGTGGCCACACTTAGGATATAGCCTTTTCATTTTTATTTTCTCATCTCAATGTTGGAGATTGTGAGACCACTCAGCATAACCTCAGGATTGTTCAGATGACGTAGACAGAGGCACACACAAATCCTCTACTAACATATGAGGATTTTTTTCCCTTTTATTTATTAAGAGATCTGGATCTAGAGTCAGAAACAAAGGAAGACTTTAATTTTAGTTTCCTCTCCATTTAATTATATTACATTGAGAAGTTAGTTACTTCCCTCAACACAATCTCTTAATTTTCAAAATGTTTAAATGTAGTTAATGCCTGATTGATGGGATTTTTGTTTGTGATTCAATCTGAGAACAAATGAAAAAATTTGGCCCAGGGTTCGGAACATAATAATCATTTAATATATCTTAGCAATTACTATTAGCATTGCCTTAAACACTATTGATGCTTATAGCATTAAATATAAATACTATAGAATTACCTTCGACATGTAAATAAATTGTGCCCAGTAAAATATTTCATTCCAGTGTTTATGAACAATGCCTTGACTTTTCATTTCTAAAAGGGGGTGGTGAATCAATTAATATAAATGTCCTTTTAAAACATTTCAAAAAATGATTTCTTAAAAATCTCTCTAAAATAGGGTGGCGCCTGTGGCTCAAAGGAGTAGGGCACTGGCCCCATATACCAGAGGTGGTGGGTTCAAACACACCCCTGGCAAAAAAATAAAAAATAAAATAATAATAAAAATCCTTCTAAAATATAAAACGTCACTAAATTTGATGAATAAAACTACTACCACAGATCTTTTACAAAGGAAAAGACATAATCCTATATTTCAAAAGTGTCTTTAATAAAACCACATCTAGGAAAACACTGATAGACTTTTCAGTTCTTAGTGTTCTTATAACGGAAGTCAGAAAATAATTATTGATCATGTTTCCAGACCTATTTGCATATTGGTACTCAGGGACTCAAAAATTTTGTTTAATAAATGTCTAATTATGTGTTTGTTGTTTTCCTAATTTAATGATTATTTATGAAATTTCATAAATAATAATTTAAATAAGTCTGTTAAGTGGTGATTTCTTCGGTGGGTGATTTACTATGTTTATGAAGATGGAATTGATATTAATGACCTCATTAGATGTTCTTCCCTGACAGTTTATAGACAAATTTGTGGTTATTCTGTTGTGACAGATGTGATCTTTAAAATGCTATTTAATATCCTATGAGCTTAGGGAAGACAATTCTCTAAATTCTTCCACTTATTAAGAGTTAGGAGGTAAATACTCTTTTTACTCTTGTTGTGGCCTAATAAACAAGATTTTTTAAAAAGTGACTCTGTGAGTAAATTATTGACACTCTATGAGTGTTGACAACTGGAATAGAATAATATTTGCAGGTGTGTTTTCAAAGAACTTAAGAGCAAGCTTTGTTGCTTAGTTTGATAAATTCTGTCACTATATCCTGACTCTAAGTTTATAACCCAATGAGGCTATGAAATGGATAAGAAACTTTTATTTCCAACAGGATCATAGAGAGATGTTGCTAGAATTCTAGATTCATCTTTAAAAAGAAAAGTCAGAGAGTTTCCTTCTATCTGCACTTACAGTCAAATCTGAATTCTTTTGAGTATAAGATTTTACCAATAGCAGGCAAAATAATATGTAAAAAGCAGTTATTACTACACTTTAAATAGGTATTAACACTTGTGTTGATATTAGCCTTAATGAAATTTATCAATATTATTATAGTTAGTTATGTCTTTTTCAAATCACAATAAATGCCATCTATTTACGTCTTTATAACTGATAAAATATTTCTGGACACTATATAATCTATTTTGATCCTGTATTGTACTTGCCAGAGATGGCTGTGTATTCCTCTTAAGGAATCATGCTTCTCGTACCTCAGAAGAGGATTCTTTTGGAGGGTAATGGTGCCTGCAGTGTTTGAAGGTATTTTATTTACTCATTCTGCAAGCATTCACCAAGGGTTGGCTCTGGCCCTACCTGTTAGAGGTTGGGTATGAAATTAAAATACATAAAAAAATAAGGCCTGAAATCTGTCCTTGACGAGTTTGCAGTCTAGTAGAGTCAGCAGTGTGGTTGGAATGGTTCAAGCCATTGCCACAAATTTTGAAAATGCAATATAAAAAGAAATAAATATAAGGACCAGAGGAGAGAGACAGAGGCAGAGAGAGGAGCAGGAGAGAGGGTTGCTAGAAGGCAGCCTAATAGGCAGAGAGAACATGGCACCAAAAGACACGGTATCATAAATGAGAAAGAAATGCTTTGAGGACTATATACAGTTCAGGAGAGCCTAATAATTATAGATAAAGATGGAAAAATAAAGAGTACAAATACTGAACGGCCTTGAGGCTAGTTTTAGCAGCATGCACCATATTGTGACACCGTAACCATTTTATAAGCCAGTAAACCTGTCACTAGGAATACAAACTGATTTAGACAAAGAGTTAATATTCTTCATAATTTTCACTTTCCTGACTAAAGGGCACTAATTTGATAAGCTTGTATTTCTCAAAACCTTTAAGATCTTCCAATCCCTTCCAGAATTAACTGCATATGTCCACTCTCAACTTGCTCCTAATGTCCCATACCATCACCTTGGCTTAAGGATGTTAGTCGGTTTCTACCTGAGTCTAAACCTAGATTATAAGCATCATACATATAACTTTCAGAAATACAATGCTATCCAACTGTATAGTGTCAATTGACCATCCACTGTCTAGAGGCTACCCTAAGAACACTGTGAAAGATGACGAGATTGTTTCAATCTGAGCCTTTCTACACGCACTCATACAACATCTGTTATCCTTGGAACCAAGGCCGACATTGCAGTGGGCTAAGAGGAATTTTTGTTAAAAAACAATAGAAAAAGAAAACAAAACTGCTGTGTCTGATACAGAAGATGATTTGTTAAAATTTATAATGGGAAACCCCAACCGTGGCCCCCAACATTGCCAAAAATACTAAATATGACTCAAAAGTAAGACACAACAAAACACTTCAGAAAGATGACCTCGGCACCGAGGCTGTGAATTCGTGGATGTTTAGGTTTTCTGTGTAACACATGGACGATCTCCCAGCCTTCAATTAGGATAACATTTATAAATTATAAATTTATAATTTATAACTTATAAATTAAGTTATAAAATACTTAATTTAGGTTTATGGGTCAAACCGTCAGAGTCTAGACTCTAACTTTTGTTCTATTTGACGTAATAGTTAAAGCATTGAGTGAGGATATGCTACGGCAGAAGATTTTCCTGGAAGACGAGACTCCAGAAGATGTGAAAGGAGAGACGCACTTCACCATCAGACCCTGTCCTGGTCTTCAGCCTGTCCCCTGCTCTCCCCTCTACCTGCTGCCCAGCACCAACGTGTTTTCACTTGTGTGTCCTGCCCACAAAGCCTGCTGCCAACTTTCACCCGGGTTATGGGGCCCAAACCAGAGCCTAGTGTGACTTCTCATACTTTAATGCCTTGGGTCACCGTCACTGCTGAAACTCGTCTTGAATGAATTTGAAATCCAAAGGTTTCCTTTGAATGTTGCTATAGATTTAGTGACATTAGTGACATTAGTGACAGTCCCTACTCTCATTTCTGACCATCATTTGCATTATACTCCACTCACTCTATTTTATCAGCTTTCTGTCTTTCTCTCTCTCTCTTTTTTTTTAAACAGTCTCACTTAATTGCCCTGGGATTCAGGGCGGTGTAGTCATACACAGCAACTTCAAAATCTTGGGCTCTAGTGATTCTCTTGCCTCAGCCTTCCCAAGTATCTGGGACTGCAGGCGCCTGCCACAGTGCCTGGCTATTTTTAGCGATGGGGTCTCACTCTTGCTAATGATGGTCTGAAACTCCTGAGCTCAGGTGATCCACCCACCTCGGCCTCCCAGAGTGCTGGGATTATAGGTGTGAGCCACCATGCCCGGCCTTTTATCAACTCTCTTCTGCACTCCTTGGATAATATTTTTCTTATCTCCTTCACTAGCTGTTTTCCTTCCAACTTTCATGGTCTTCCTAACAGAGCTCACAGACAACTGCATACGTTACTACACTTCAGGTCATCAGGCCTCTGCTTTTCCTAATACAATTGCTCCTTGATGAAACACTCCTAGGGTTTCATTGAGCTTATCAATATGTTTCATTGCCAGTTCTCACCTATATTTTCTGAGCAACAAACAATATTATAAAATGTTGGATATTTGCTCCTAAAAATCAGAATAAGTCGAGCTGAAATGGAAATTCTTTATTCTCCCAGAAGCCTGTTCATGTCTCTGTGTGACATGATTATGAAATAGCATAGTCACTGGAATTGATCAATACTCAGAATCCTGATGTCATTCTAACTCCTCCATATGTTTTTAAATTCTTACTACCACCTATTCAATCATTTGTAAATTCTCATTTATTTTGGAGCCCCTGCACAGGGTTAGTAAATTAAAGTCATTTTTGCCTAAAGTATTGAAATGACCCTCTAATTTGACTTTGCCTGCAGAGTCCTCCTGGATAAAGCACTTTATCATCTTCTGTCCTCTACCTCAATTAGACAAATTACAAACTCCCATGCAATTACAATAAGCCATCAGAGATTTATGTGGGGGCAACATGGTCAGAATTATGTAGATCATAATTATATTGACCATTCCTAAAATAATACAAAAGGATTTCACAAGGGTTGGAGTAAAAAGGAGAAATATATATTAAAAAAAAAAAAAAAGTGGACAGGTGTAGCAAGTAGGCAATGCTTCTGATAGTTTAGGGGAAAGATAATGTGCATCTGGACACAGAGAAATTTCCACAATCACACAGCTAGTAAGTGATAATGGTAAAGAAAAACTGGTGATGATTCACTAGCCTTAAGATCTATGAGGATGTGTATTGCTATAGGTTCTCTAACACCCAGAACAAATATCTAGAGAGTAAAGACTGAGTAAATTATATGTATAAATTACAGACATGCAAAACAAAAAATGCAGTGCAGAGTACAACTTGTGTTGCATAAGGCAGTATCAAAAATCCTAAGTATGAAGTGTGATGTTACATCTGATTAGGACCTGCTGTTTTATCACTTAATAGCTGCGTGACTGTGGAAATATCTTGACTTCCCTGAGCTTCACTCTTTTCTCCCCATTTATAAATTAGGTCAATAGTAGAGCTTCCTTCATAAAGTTGATATAAGGATTAGAGGGCGTGGTGATGTATTTGGAAGTTAGCCTGACATTTAGGTGTTCAATAACTATTGTGGCTTGTTATTGTTTGTATTATTAAGTATATATCCTTATAAACATGTATACATATGTACACAGCCATATATCTCTGTATCTGAACATGAATCTATCAATCCACTTTCCATCTCTCTATTCATGCACGTACATGAAGCAGAGCAATGTTTAGCATTTGTGGAAATGCACTCAAGGAGTTGTAATTGCTGATCCTTTTGACCGAGGTGGAATTAAATCTGCAAGCCTCCATGCGTGGTAATAGACACTCTGCTCTGATATGTCCCACAATGAAAGGTTTTGCTTTGTGGAATAGAATGATCATAGAAAGGACTCATAGTCTCTCTCTACTCCTTTTTTTGTACTTTCTTCATATCTCAATATTCATTAGTCTCACACGTTGTGCTAGGATGAGGCTGTCATTTTATCATGTTAACATGACACTAGTAGTGAAATTTAAAACATCTATTGCTTTTTCATACCTTGGAATTTTTTGTGCCACAGAAAGTTCTCCAAGGACACTCTGCTAAGGATTAAGGGCAATGGATTAGATTAGGTAAACGTGCTTGAGCACCAAGGGTCAGATTTATTCATTCCTCGATCCTGGTCCTTCCCCTTTGCCTTATACTACCTGAGTGAGGAACTGACCTTCCGTAGTTCTAAATCTAAGATGAACACAAGGATAAAAAGTGCCTGTGCTGAGCCACGTATATGGGGCCATTTTGCTGGAAGCCATCTGTCACATAGGGTGGAGTTTTCACAATTTTCATAAGTCATGAAAGTAATTGTTTGGATGAACTTTAATAAATTAAATATTTGCATATTTATAATTTATTTCATAGAATTAGGAATTTGAGGATACTCCATGATAAATTTCAACTTTGATTATTCTTAAAATTTTGTTTTACGGCATCAGATTATGCATTTTTAATTTTTAAATTGTTTTATGTAATCTTAATCAAATATTCCATAGTGCAGTTTACCAAGAGATTACACACTCAGAGTTACTGCATTGATTATAACCTCAGTAATTGTCCTTTTAAAGGAGTATTTAAATAATGTTTTATTTTATTTATTGTGATTTTAATTAATTACAGATATTAATTTTTTAACAAAATCTTACGAGTAAATTCATCCATTTTGTAATTATCTTTCATTCATGTTAATATTTAAATGATTTATTAAAGTTATTATGAATAAAACCTCATTGCCTAATAAATAAAGCTTTGCATATACTGTGGGATTGGTTAATATTTGAATAATCTTACTATATGTTAAACACAAATAAAATGTACTTTTAAAGTCTAAGGTCAATTTTTCTTTAGGAGAAAAAGTTGTGAAAAATCCAGAGAAGTAATTTTTGAGTTTTACATAAAAATGAAAGGTTAAATTAAAGGACTTAAATAGAGTGTCTACAAAATTATATAATCTCTAAAAAGAGTTAAGGAGGTTATTTTTATCAACTGCTTTGAGGAAAACTAATGTAACATTCTGGATCTAAATCGTCTTAATGTCCTCAAAAGCAGTATGTTCAAATTTAGATATAAGCTATCAATTTACCAAAAATTGCATGTAAAGATATTTTTGAAGCAAGAGACAGCGTGAGGAGATTTCATTCTTGATTCATTTTATGTTTGAGTCACTGGCAAGAGTTATTTCTAAAAATCCCAACTTTGGAGAGATTGCAATGAGTTTTGGATTTATGAAAGATGTTTGGAAACAGTGTTACCTTATCAATTCCAAATTCTCATCACAATGGTGATAACCTAAAAGTTTTATTAAATGGATTTTTGCTTGTCACTAAAGAGAAATCACTATACTAGGTAAAGAAATTGTCCTCGTGATAACATAAGTTTCAGGAATAAAATAGGTTTTTTAAAAATCTATCTTATTGATAATCAGTAATAATCACTAGCAAAAACACCACAGCTTTGCATTTATTTATGTTTTTTTTTTTTTTTTCTTTTTGAACTGATAAGCCATTTCACAATCAGGATTTCTCTACCTCATTAATTCTTTGCTAAACTCTTGTGAGGTGTATATTTATTAATGCTGACCTAAAGTGTTAACATTAACAAGCTGAACTTTATTTGCAAATGTTCATTTAGGGAGAACTTCAAATGGGTATTTGTCACCCACCATATTACCCAGGAAGTTCCTCCTGGGTAGATGTTTAAAGCTGTGAAGAGCAGGTCGGGGGTGATGAGAAAGTGCAGCTGCTCCAATCCATTAGCTGCTCAAATCAAAAGTCGGAAAAAATATATATTCAGCAGTAAATAAAGTGAATACCTTTATAATTAAATTAGAGTTACATGTAAAGATATTTTTGGCTTTCTGTCAGGCTAATTAAACTTGATATTGAATTGATGTAGGAATGTTGTTGAGGTTGCTACATCAAGCCTCAGATGAGAAATTCTGCGAGAGTTCTTTAAGAAAAGATTTTCTTCTTTGGGAAAGGTAGGGGAGATTAGAGTCCTTTACATCTTTTTATTTGTCTTGTTTGTCACTAGGAGTGCTAGGAAATACTTCTTTCAATCATGATAGTTAGGAGACTTTATGTTCTACCCTTGCTGGGTCGGTTATCATGAATGTATTCTTCTTTGTGCTATCTTTACTGATTCAGATATTTATCTTATATCGAGTATACCTTTTATATAGTAAGTCAAATAAATCACCTTTAGAAAGAGGGAGGAATTAAATATATTAATAAAATGAAATAATTATATGAACATGCATTTCCTATTTTTTTAAATTTGGTAATATGGTGGGTGACAAATACCCAGAAACAAAACTTTCAAATACTTGCTTAATTTTACAACACTCTAGGTATACATTTTATTTTTGCCATATCACTAGGTGAAAGTAATGACATTCATTACCTCAGCACCATTCAACCATTTTTTGCAAATGCTGGGACCTACGATGATCATTCCATCTGCTTTTGTCAATCGTCACAATTATGTTTATCTCGACTATAATTTACTTAGAAATTTTAGCTTTCTAAGTCCTAACCATACATCACTCAATAAATAAAAGAAATTATAAGAAAAAATTTATTAACAGAGAAAATATGATAAGAAGAACAAATGATTATGCAACAAAATTGCTATAAACCCCAATGTTCCAGATCTATAAAGAAACCAAATGTTTCTTGAACTCTTAAATTGCCGTAAGGAAAATTAACCAAGTGGCTTATTAACTAAAATTGAACAATAAGAATAAATGTGGAACACTCTGATGGCATATTTATTTTTGTTGCTAATATTTACTTTTGTTACATCATATAGGTGTAAATAAATTGATTATGAAATTGTGCTTGATGAAGAAGGCATACAAGGATTTTTAAAAGATTGCAATGTAAGTATAGTTTGGAAGAGAAACTGAATATCAAATTGTATATGCCATAAAACAAATGCAATAGATATTTATATCAGCATAGAACAAAATCAAGTCTTACTAGAGTTACATTAGAGGTATCACCTGTTAAATGGATTTATGTTTAATAACGTAACAACTTATATGTTGGTATGAGGAAGGAATGAATTTGTGTATTTAAAACAGAACATTGAGTTCCATGGAACCATTCAGTGAATATATGTTATTAAGATGAGCTTGAGACTTGCAAAATGTATTTTATTAAAAATATTTTGCACTAACCAGATTTAGTAAAGATGTCATCCTACCCCCTGCAGGACTTGTTAGGTATCATCTGGTATTTACTTTTAGCATCAAGATTTTAGTCCCTATAACATTATGGTCAGAGAAAAGTAGCGGAATTTGTGCTTGGATGGTGAACAGCAGACACAGAAAATCAAAATGCAGTTCTTGGAAAGCTGGAATATTTTAAAACATATTTCTGGTTAAAGGAGTCTCACTAGCCAACCATGCCAATTTATATATATATATACATAAATAAGTTCAAACTGCAAAAAAGTCATGTGATTTTAATGATTTGAAAGGCCAAAAGTTTTTTTAAGAGTGTATACATTGGGCAGCACCTGTGGCTCAGTGGGGAGGGTGCTGGCCTCATATACTGAGGGTGGCGGGTTTGAACCCGGCCCCGGCCAAACTGCAACAAAAAAATAGCCGGGCATTCTGGCAGGGTCCTGTAGTCCCAGCTACTCAGGAGGCGGAGGCAAGAGAATCACCTAAAATGCTAATAGGATATATTTCAAGGTTAGCATATTTCATAAGTATGGTCTTGATAACACATAGATAACTTGATTCTTCAGTTAGGTATGTATCTATTATAAAATAAAATAGAATTCGTGCTTTTTCCTACGAATATAATGAGGAGAGACTCCTACTAGGTGTATTTAATACTGTCCACTAAATTTTAGAATCACATCATTTCAGCAATGATGTTATTCATATTTTAAAATAACAAAATGTAAATGTACCTATCTGAACTCCTTTGATGAATCTAATTTAAAAGATGATATTTAATATTTTTCATAACTTACTCAATGTTCTGTACCTTTTACCATTTTTTATTATTTCTTTTTATATTTCACACTTATTTAATAGGGTATCTGAATTCTGGTTTAATTCGAAAAGAAAAATCAATTGTTACACTCTTCAAGGTGTAATTTTAACATAAAAACCTTGTATCATCACTTATGTAGTCAATGTAATTATATATGAATCATTAATATAAATGTTCCTGGCCCTTATTTCTAATTTTTAAGGATTGTATTCCTCAAGAACTAAAATTTAAGTAGGATTACTTAATAAGGGATAGTATTAAAAGTTTTTACCTGGTAGCCTATTTTCAATTTGGTATACGCTGTCATTATATGTAAAATAATTTCTAAAGTTTTTAAGAACTTAATACATTGAGTTAATCAGATATATGATGTACTTTAGAAAATGTTTATATTTGTGTATGTGTGTATGCATTTTTAATACATAAATTGTGTGTATATATTTTTAATACATAAATTGGGACTCCTGGCAGCTGTAGTAAGAATCTTAAATATTACCATTTGAGAAGCATTTATTTGGTTATATGATTATAACTAGAATTTTTAGAACATATTCTATCTTATTTTCTAAAGAATTGATAGCAAATAGTGACTATGACATGACTATAATGCGTAGGAGAATAAAAGCAGATAACTAAATGTTTCAAAAAGCAGACTGACTCAGATATCAAAAGGTATTTGAATTCTAAAACTTTATCTGCTTTGGTGAATAGGTTTTAACCTTCCAGACTACTACACAGGTTTGTTTTGAAGACAACACATATTTTAGGGGATTCCAAGATATCCCAGGAAAAAACTGCCTTGTTTGCATAGTTCTAATCCTTATCCTGGTTTTACCACGTTTTAATATTTGAGATTTTAAGTTAACATAACTAAAATTTTAAAACACATGCTGTATATATACACTGTATACATATGCAGAAAAATCATGTTCTTTACTCACAGGCAAATTGAAGCGTGGCTTCTCTACTAAGAATGCTTCCAAAGGTGTTGGTTGCTACACACTGATAATGACCAGAATCCTTTGCTTCACTTGGATTGCTTATAATGAAGGTGCCATCGATCAAACTGTAGCGATAATCACTTTCCAAGTCTATTTCTGTTCCATTTCGAAGCCATCTTAGGAAAAATCAGGAGACAAATATGTAAAAATTACTTGAGACATTATAATACTCTCTGGGAATGTCAGAATATCGTTGATGGAAAAATTTTAAGGCTAAGTAAAATTATGAGTGAATTTCTACCTGTAAGTGGGACCTGGGTTGCTGCGTACTTCACAATTCAGTGCTACCTTCTTTTCATCAGAATCAGTGGGAAAAATGATATCATCCGGTTCTTGCACAAACACTGGCCCATAGTCCACACTTTCTGTAAGGATACCAACAGATGCACCTTAAAATTCCTCAGAATAGTAAGACTACGCTTTTTTTCTGCTCTGCCCGATTTTTACTCAAAATTATTGTGTTCTCTCCTTGTAATTAAAAGCTAAATTTCCAAAAGAATGTATTGCTAGAAAATAAAATTATCATAGTAAATTGTAGAGACATAAATATAATTTTTAATGAATGAAGAGTGATTTGTTAGGTATGACAAAAGTAATGAAAAATAAACATCTCAGACACTGAAAAGACATCGTTTGATATACATTTATCTTGCTTTCTTTGTCTAAAACAGACCCAAGGAAAATAATGTCAAACACAGACATTATTTTAAAATTTTAAAAGTTGGCAATATCCTTAGGATGTTAAAAATAACATACTATAAAGAAAAGTGAGATGTTAATACTGTTACCACTTGGACACTACTGGTAGGAAAATCTCGGTCCTTTTGTATTCTTTAGTCTTTTCTTTACCCATTCATTTAAGCACCATTTAGTGCCAGGAAATACGAAATTTATAAAGAAATAATGAAAAATATGTACACCCCATATTTAGAAAAATGAGTTCAGTGTAAATTGATTTGCTTTCTTTAAACATGTTGTATGTAGCTTCATTTGAGCAAAGGAAAAATATATACATAGAATTCTAAATCAAATAAAAATTGTGTACATACAATGGGTAAGCATTGACAATTGTTTTCACTCCTAGATAACCTTGCTGTTGTTATTTTCTTCAGAAACAACAAAATATTACATACAAATATCCAAAATGTGTTTCTCTATACCAATTATATTGCTGGCACTCAAAACTTTTACTCAACAAGAAAAATGAAAATAAATGAATGACAATTAACTAAATTAAATTATTGTCAGAATTTTGTATTTGTTGTTACATTATAATGAATGTAATTTTACAAACATTTGTAAAGGCACATAAAGCTTGATTAAACTCTAAGAATGAAATTGCACAATGAAGTTATTAAAAAAAAAAAAAACCTTTTTGGAATTTGCATCCAAATGTGTTTGACTCCAAAGCTGATGATGTTTATACAGTGTAAACATATAAAATATACTGATTAAACTTATTACATGTTAATTGTATGCAGTATGGTTATTCATAATATTTAAATAGTTATTATTTTTAATTTGTAGAGATCAGAAAGGATTATTTTTTATATTATAAACATTATTATTCTTCTTACTGTCTAACATTTTATAAAGTACTTTCACATTTGGATATTATTGTTACCTAATTTTCTGAGATCAACATTATAATTATTTCTAATTGAGAGGGGATAACTCTAATATTCTGACAGGAAATCTTTGCTAAATTAGCCACATAATAAGTAGTTGATTTGAAGTATGTTTTTCTGGTTCCAAATCTTATGTTCCGAAAACTGTTAAAACAGAACAAGAGAAAGAAAGGGTTGTCAGGCTGAGGAAATCAGAGGCGTAAGATTTGCTAAATTACAGCATAAATAGTAAGGGACTAGTCTGAACAACACGTGTTCTGTGACAGCTGGCCACCCTTTACACAGCGTTCCTTTACTGCTGACTGTTAGATTCCAATGCATGTTAGCCCCATCAAGTGACAGTGTCATTCTGCCTATTGCTGCAAAGCCGATGTCTTAATACAAATGGCAACAAATAGAAATGTGAAAAAAAAGTAGTTGCAAAAAGCCAAGTTCAGAAATTCCTCCATTTGTCAATTTAGAGCTTCCTAGTCCTCAGGTAAGTGTAATCAGCAATTAACTCTATTTCTAAAGAGATTAGTTTTTAAGCTCCACATCCAGAAGGTACATTTCAGGTACATTGAGACATATTTTTTAATTCTTTATCCTGTAGTAATTTTATCTACTGCTTATGATGATGCATTGTTTGAAGCCGTGTCCTTACATTTTGTACTCTTTAGTTTGATGGAATGTGTTCCTGTGGAGACAGACTTCAAATGGTACACGATACTAAATCATCACAAACATCCTGGTAACCAATAACTCAAACACTTTTTATAGCCAAGCAGAAAGCTTTGAGATGTGCGTCATAGGCAGACACCAGCACACACAATGTTAATTTCTCATAGAAGCAATGTTTTTGAGTGTGATTTACTTTTATCAGGTCTTTATTAACAGACTGAGAGATACCCACAGTTGGCTGAACGTATAGCACTACTAGTTTTTGTTTGTGAAATGTCAGATTGATACCTCAAGAGAATCCTTTCTTCAGAAGAGAATTATTTCAATTTAGAAATGGTCTGTTGATTCTCTCTACAAAGGATGAATGATATAATAGAAATTGAAAATTAAGAAGGAGTAAGGATAGGAGGCAAGTGAGAAATAAAAAAATTACCTATTGAATACAATGTACACTAATATGGTGATGGGTGCACACAAAGCCTGACTTCAGCATGATAAAATTCATATGAAAAAAAAAAAATACGAAAAAATAAACACGTGTACTATCTAAATTTTTGAAATGAAAAACCAGTTAACAGTTCCACTCATGCACCTCTGTGCTTACCTCCTAAATTATTTTTATTTTGCTTGTTAATCATAGTTCTCAGAGTCTCTTATTTTTTGTTCTTGTTCTTATGAGATGAAACAAGCCTAATACATCACATCATGATTTTTCATTTTTAAGTTTTTTACTTTCTACCAAGAATAGCTGCATGTTATTTTTTGTTTTTATGTGGTTAAGAATATCTGTTTTGTATTTTCAGTTGAAAAATAACTTGGCTGGTACCAACTTAGGCACTCACTATTAATTTCCCTGAGAGCTGTGTGTATATTCTTCCACTGTCTGATGACACTGAACATCACCACCAAGAAGTGTGATGCCAGCCTGACTCTTTCTGTGTGAACTGATTTGATGCCCACAGGACATTTTATTCCTGGATGCCCACAGATCTCTTTACCCTTCAATTTAAAATTTTTGGTGGCTTTATCTTGGTGTCAGTAATTCTGCTGACCTTTTTTTTTTCCGCCCTGAGACTCATTTGGCCTTTTTAACTTTCAGGTTCAAAACTTTCTTTTTTAGAAAAATCTGCTTTTCATTTGTACTATTCTCATAGCAATGAAGCATAACGTCTTTTTCTTTCCTTCTCTTTTCTTTTTCTGTTACGTTTTCTCTATAAACTCTGCAATGGCTTTTATATCATTTTTTTCATTTTATGGTTTCAAGCTGGAGTGCTAAATTCCTTTCTTTCTAATTGCAATTAAATGACTACTAATAATGATTTTAACTCTTCAATGGTTTTATTTTTCTCTCTCATTTGTTTCCTGGGCTTTAATAAATATTTCTTCTCATCCTCTGTTATCTTGTCATCTCTATTGTGACTTGTATTGCTTCTTTAAAACATTCTTGGCAATGTCCTCCTCTGTAATACCCAACTTGAGGGGATTTTATTTGCATACATTAACCTCGCTTCCTATTTGGGAGATCCAAGTGGTTCACAGAGACAAGTCCTTAAATCAGAACTCTGATTTTAATCTGTGAATTGCCGAAGCTCTTGCCTTTTTCATCCTGCGTCATCTTCAGTTGGAATCTCAATAAAAAACTTAAATTGAAAAAAAGAGAAATAATGGTTTATGTTTCAGTGCCTCCTTTTGAAATGTCCTGAAATATCTCAGTCATTTGTCCATTTCTGCCCTGCCTTCTTTCACCAATTGACTAATTTTATACTTATTAAAGAGCAATTGGGTCCACATTTCTTTTCAGAGCTATATTACTTACTTTAAGGGAAATTGACATTCCCCTGAACTCTGAGGACAAAGACATTTGTTGGCTCTGCCATTCCTCACTCCTTCCAAGTCTACTAGTTTTTCCTTGTTTTAATGAATGTAATATTTTTTATGTCTGCTTTTGCTTTCATTGTTTTAAATGTATTTCAAAATATTAATGTATAGTGAAAATGCCCTTTATACCATTTTTAGTCTGATAACTGGCTCAAACAACCCCTTAGCCATTTAGGGTTGTTTTAAAAATATGTACACACGTTCTTGACTGAACACCTCTATCCCACACTTCTAGGGCTTGAGCTTAATTTCTTTCCTCTTAAGTGTTAGGTGGACTTAATGACTTATTTCTAACTCAGAGCAAAGTTATGGCATGTCACTTCTGATATCAGGTTACAAAAGTAATGCAGCTTCTTGCCACTATGGGCTGTCTTTAGTCACTCTCTCAGAAGAAAGACACTTGCCGTATCTTGGAACACTTTTTTTAGGTGCGGAGAGGCCCCCATGGTGAGGAACTGAAATGTCTGGTTTGCCCAAAAGCTGGCAAGAAACTGAGGACTATTAACAATCATGGAGTGAGTTTTAAGTGGATCTTCCTTCCACAGAGCCTTCAGATGAGGACGGAGCTATAATCAACGAGGTGACTGCAACTTCGCAGGAGACTTTCAAAGAAAATCACTCGAGCTCAGCTACAATCAGATTCCAGACCCACAGAGACCATGAGAAAATGCATGCTGGTTGTTTGATGTTGCTAAGTATGCAAGGCTATTTTTTACACAGCAGTAAAAGATAACTAATAAAATTTGTTTCTCCCTGTATTACTTATAAAAAATGTATTTTTTTAAAAACTTAGCTATAGGGTGGTGCCTGTGGCTCAGTGCGTAGGGCACCAGCCACATATACCAAGGGTGGTGGGTTCAAACCCGGCCCTGGCCAAACTGCAACAAAAAAATAGCTGGGCCTTGTGGCGAGCACCTATAGTCCCAGCTACTCAGGAGGCTGAGGCAAGAGAATTGCTTAAGCCCAAGAGCTGAAGGTTGCTGTGAGCTGTGACACCATAGCACTCTACCAAGTGAGACTGTCTCTTAAAAGAAAAAAAAAAAAAAGAACCTTAGCTATAAAGTCTATATATTTCCTAGAAGAAATAAAGGATAAGAGTATCATTTATAAAAAGTGATACTTGAGAAACTAAGAATACTTGACTAAAGTTTCATTTTATGCTACCATGGATGAATGAACTTTTAGAATCAGAAGAAAAATCCTGGCTGGGCACAATGGCTAGTGCCTGTAATCCTAGCACTCTAACAGGCAGAGGTGGGAGGATCGCTGGAGAAGGAGGGAGGGATGGTGG
Source organism: Loris lydekkerianus (assembly GCA_963574355.1). Taxonomy (NCBI): domain Eukaryota; kingdom Metazoa; phylum Chordata; class Mammalia; order Primates; family Lorisidae; genus Loris; species Loris lydekkerianus. Next base: position 47,838 of record CAUYPK010000902.1, on the reverse strand, counting down.
AGGAGGAGGAGCGAATCTTCTATTCACTTCAGGATTTCAGGTTTACTTTCTGTGGGACATTTATTGAGCCATGGCTTGGTCATTTATAGTAATGCATGAATTCATGACAGATTATTGTTTCAGTGTCGGAATTGTCTTAAAATAAAATTCATTGTTAAATAAGTTTGTGTCCTAGATGAGGGAGGCTTTTTTCTCATTTCTACTTTATAAATATATTTTAACATCTTCTGATAATTAAATTGATTTGTATATAAATAACAACTTTAATTTATAAAAATTTCCATTAAGGTTAGAATTTAAGAATTCTACTAAGAATATCTTTAATTCTACTAATAAAATAGTATAAAAAAATCAATTTAACCAAAATGACATTTTTTACATTTGATTTTAACTTACTATGATAAAGCTGTTTCTTTTACTTCTTCTTCTATTTTTTTTCTGTTACACCTATATATTGTATGATGAAGGCCGAGCTTTTAGTGTTTCCCATCCCTTCATCACATGAATATTTTTCACTGTACACCATAGGTAATTTTTTTTCTCCCTTAGCCTCTTTGAGCTTCCCACCTCTCTTCTGAGTCTCCAATGTTCTTTATACTTGCAGTCCCCAACCTTTTTGCTACCAGGGACCAGTTTCATGGAAGACATTTTCCCACTGACCTAGTACTGGGTGTAGTTATAATATGAGTCTTCAAGCAATTGATTTATTATGGTCTCTGTGTAGTGAGACCTCTCTGCTAATGATAAATTGTATTTGCAGCCCCTCCCCAGTGCTAGCATCACAGTCTCAGCTCCTCAGATCATCAAGCATTAGATCCCCATAGGAGAGTGGCTGCAAGTCCTTTACATGCAGTTTACAGCAGAGTTCCAGTTCCTGTGAGAATTGAATGCCTCTGCTGATCTGACAGGAGGTGGAGCTCAGGCAGGGCTGCTAGGATGGGGAACAGCTGGCTTACCCTCTGCTTCCATTTTGCTGTGCTGCCATGTTCCTAATGGGCCATGGGCTGGTACTGTTGTGTGGCCCAGGGGCTGGGGACGGTAGCTTTATACCACTCTGTATGTCTTTGGTCGAGCCATAGTTTAGTTCCCACTTAGATGTGAGATGGGTGGCATTTATTATTTTGTCCCTTAGTTACTTTATTGGGATTAATGGACTCCATTTAATCCATGTTACCACTAAAGTTCATTCTTTTGTGTGGCTGAGTAGTACTCCATGGTGTATGTGTGAGTGTGTGTGTGTGTGTGTGTGTGAGAGAGAGAGAGGGTGTTTGAGTGTGTACATGAATGTGTGTATGTAAGTATGAGTGTGTTTTGAGCTAAGATGGTATCTCACTGTGGTTTTAATTTCCATGTCTCTGATGATGAGTGATGTTGAGCATTTGTTCATGTGTTTATTGTCCATTGGTATATTTTCTTTAGAAAAATGTCTTCTCATGTCATTTACCCAATTTTCATGGGATTGTTTGTTTGATTGCTTTTTATGTTGAATTGTGTGAGCTGAGTTGCTTTGCAGATTCTGGATGTTTGTCCTTCATAGCTTGTGAATATTTCCTTCCAGTTAGTAGGTTGTCTATTCACTCTTTTGATTATTTCTTTCTTTTTTTTTTTCACACAAACCTTTTCATTTAAAACTGATTTGGCTGTTTTTATTGTGCTATATTTTCTTTGAGGAACTTAGGACATATTTCTATATAACCAATGGAACTGGCCTTGAACAATTTTAACCATAATTAATCAATAAAATTATATCTTAAAAGCTTATTTAACACATGGTGGCAAAATAATCAGTTACTATAAAACTTTTATGTCATCATTAACACAAACTTATTTTTGATAGTTTTTATTTATTTGTGTGGACAAAGACTGCTTAGATGCTCACCAGTCTCACTGGAAATGCTGGAAAACTTTTCCAGCCTTCTTGTGTTTGACATGGAGCCATGTGACTTGGTTCTGGACTGAAATGATATATGTGAGATCTAGGACTAGCCACAAAAAATCATGCACAATCCTTTATCATTTTTACATTTGTTAACTAACTGAAGGTAAAGGAGCACAAGATTCCAATAAGACCTCAACAGACAAAAAACATACCAGATGGTTTACAACACAGTAAATGGAAAGTCCCTCACTGAACAACCAGGAAGAGTAGAACATAAAGAAATGACAGAGTCATACAGGAATGCCCAAACATAGCAAAAAGCTTCAGCAACACACTAAACCAAGAAGGAAAAGAGAATCTTACAGCTTGAATACCAAGCTCTTAAAATAACCCAGTCATTTAAAAGGGCAGAGGAGAAAAAAGGAAATAGCAGAGTAATTACTTAGAGAGATATGAGACAATATGATGCAAACTAACATATAAATTATAGGTATCTCTGAGAGAGAAGAAGAAAGAGCTAAAGCATGGAACATTGATTTGAGGGAATTATTGAAGAAATTTTTCCTGATACTATAAGAGCTCCATACATCCAGGTACAAGATAGTCATCAAATACTGGGGAGATTCATAGCAAATACGACATCTCCAAAACATAGTTAACCTGGTCAAATGCAAAATAAACGAGAAAATTCTATAAGCAGTTAGATATAAGCAACAATTTAGCTATAAAAGAAAACCTATCATGCTTATGGCAGATTTCTCAGTGAAAACTTTGCAAACCATAAGGGAGTGGAGCTCTATTTTAAATCATCTTAAATAGAACTGCCAGTCCAGAATTTTGTATCCTGCAAAATGACTGATGAAGAAATTAAGTCTTTTTCAGACAAGCAAACACTTTGTTATGACCAAATCTGCCCTGCAGGAAATACTCAAAACTTCATCATACACAAATCAGAACAAGAGATACCCAACAATGTTAAATCATGCAAAAAAGTTAAAGCTCATAACTCTTCTAAACCGATAGCACAAGAAAGAATACAAAGCAATAAGGAAATACACAACATAATGAACAGAACTGCATCCTATGCAGCAATTCTATTTGTTTATGTTTACAATTCACAAGACACGTGCTTGCTGAAAGGATTAAAAAAAAATACAAACCAAGAATATGTTGTCTCCAGGTGACATATCTAAACAATAAGGACACATACAAGCTCATTGTGAAAGAGTGGAAAATAATGTTCCATTCAAGGCAAATGACAACCAAAAGAAGCAGGTGTAGCCAGTCTCATAACTGACAAAACTGACTTTAAATTACCAATGGTAAAAAAAGACAAATAGGGTCATTATATAAGGGTAAAGGAAGCAATTCAACAATAAGACAAAAAATAAATCCTAAATACATATGCACCCAACACATGAGCCCCCATATACATTGAAAAAAGTAACTAGAGCTAGACAAGAAAATAAATAGTAGTATCATAATTGTTGGAGACTTCAGCATCACACTGTTAGATCTCAGGAAATTATCAAAGCAGAAAATAAATAAATATGAGACCTTCATGGGACCATAATACAAATGTACCTAACATATTTATAGACTTCTCTATCCTCTGAAATACTGAATATACTTTCTTCTTATCAGCACATGGGACATTCTCCAAGACTGATCATATCCTAGGCCACAAAATATATCACAACAAATTTTTAAAACATCAAAATTATACCTGTACCTTTTTAGAACATAGTGGAGTGAAATAGAAATCAATTCTAAGATTAAGACTCAATTCTATACAAAGTCACAGAAATTAAACAATTTTTGGATCAATAATGATTATTGGGTCAAAAATGAAGTGAAAATGGAAATCAAAAAATTTCTTGAACATAATGACAAAGGGTAAACAGTGCCAGTGGTTCTCAACCTTCCTAATTCTGCAACCCTTTAATTACAGTTTCTCATGGTTGGGGGTTAACACTGGTACACACACTGTGAAAATCTGTGGAATTAAGGGTAAAATTCATAGCCCTAAGTGCCCACATCAAAAAGTCAAAAATATCACAAGTTAACAACCTAGAAAGAGCTAGCCACTAGGAAATGAAAAGCAAACGAAAAGCCACCAGAAAGAAAAATAAATAACAAAATCAGAGTGGGACTCAATGAAATGGAAAAGAAACAAATAAAAAAAAGGTCAGTGAAACACAAAGAGGTTCTTTGAAAAGACAAACAACAGGTCTGTAGATCTATTGGTAGATTAATCATAAGTTAAAGAGAAAAATAAACAAATAAGTTAATCATAAATAAAAAAAAATAGATAATACAACTGAAAGCACAGAAATATCTCCTGTATAAATACTAAGAAAATATCTACATACATGAACTAGAAAATACAGGGGAAATGGACAAAGTCCTAGAAACACAAAACTCCCAAGACTCAATCAGAAAGAAATAGGGTTCCCAAACAGACAACAAAACGAGCAATGAGATCAAAGCAATAATAAAATGCTTTAGAAAAAAACAAAAAAACCCCTAAAACCTCAGACTGGATGAATTCACAGCCAAATTTTACCAGACCTACAAGGAAGAACTAGTATCCATACTATAGAAATTATTCCACAACATTGAGGAGGGAATCCTCTGTAATTCATTCTACAAAGCCAGTCATTCCTTGATACCAAAGCCATGGAAAGACACAGCAACAGAAAACAAAGAAATAAACAAAAAAGAACTGCAGACCAACATCCAGTATGAATATAGATGCAAAAATCCTTCAGAAAATACCAGCAAACAAATTCAACCGCACAAGAAAAAATAATCAGTTAATCCACCAAGTCTAAGTGAACTTCAATCCAAAGATATAATGATATTTGATCATACAGAAACCAAAAAAGTGATTCATTACCTAAACAGAAGTAAAAACAAAGACCACATGATTAGTTTATAGATGCATAAAAAAGCATTCAACAAAATTCAGCAGCCTTTCATGAGGGTGTAGAAGGAAAATATCTCAAAATCATAAAAGCTGTATATAAACACACCATAGGCAACATAATACTGAATGGGGAAAAAATTGAAAAATTTATCCCCTTTAAAACCTGGGACAAGACAGAGCCCCCGCTGTCACCACTTCCATTCAATACCGAGTTGGAAGTCCTACTCAGAGCATTCAGGCAAGAGAAAGAAATAAAATGTATGCAAATTGGGAAAGAAATAAAACTGTAACCCATCTCTAAAAAACCCCAAAGAGTCTACCACAAGTCCCCTGGAATTGATAAATAAATCCAGCAAAATCTGAGATTATACAATCAATGTACAGACATCGTGGCATTTCTATATAAACTCAGTACAATTCGCGCTAGCTATGAAGAAAATAAATTGCCTAGGAATGTACTTAACCAAGAAGGTAAAGTAACTCTACAGGGAAGAGCATGAAAACCTGAGAAAATAAATAACAGAGGATACAAACAAATGGAAAAACATATCATGCTCATTTATCAGTATAGTCAATGTTGTTCAAATCTCCATATAACCCAAAGCAATTTATAAATACAATACAATCCCCATCAAAATAACAATGGCCTAATTCCACAGATTTGGAAAACAAAATGCGTCTATGCTATAAGAAAGGAACACAATACAACAACAACAACAACAAAACAAAACTGGAGGCATCACATTATCAGACTTCAAATTAAACTATCAGGCTATAGTAAAATAAACAGCTTGGTAGTGGTACAAAAAGAGACATAGATCAATGGAACAGAATAAAGAATCCATACATGGAACATCTTCCTATAGCCAGCTGATCTTTGGCAAAGCAGAAAACAATGCCCACTCAGGGGAAAGTCCTTCTTCAGTAGCCGATGCTGGAAAAACTGGATAACCACACACAGACAAATAAAATAGGACCCCTCTGTCTCACCACTCACAAAAATTAATTCAACATGGAAAGAAGACTTGAAGGAAAGCCATAAAACTGTAAGTATTCCAGAAAAAAAGGTAGAAAAAACTCCTCTAGATCTCAGTCTAGGAAAAGAATTTATGTCTAAGATGACAAGGGCAATGACAAACATAACAAAAATAAATAGGACTTAGTTAAATTAAAGAACTTCTACACAGCTAAGAAATAACAAAGCAAAAGGATAAGCTAATGAATGGGAGAAAATATTCACTACCTGCACATCCAATGAAAAGATAATATTCAGAATCTATGAAGAACTCAAATAAATCACCAAGGAAAAAACAAACAACAACAACAAGAAGAAACTTATTAAAAAGGAGGCAAAAGACATAAATGAGTTTTCAAAAAAAGACTAATAGCCAATACGTGTAGTAAAAAACGTTCAGCGTCACTGATCATCTGGAAAATCCAAATTAAAACCACAATGAGATAACAAATTGATCTGTTTAGAATGGCTTTTAATTAAAAGTCCAAAAAAATAGATATTGGCACAGACGAAGAGAGAAAAGATCACTTGAACATTGTTGGTGGGACTGCAAATTAGTACAAGCTCTGTGGAAAATAGCATGAAGATTCCTCAAAGAAATGAGTGTATCTAACACTTGATCCAGCAATCCTACTCCTGGGGTTCTATGCAAAGATAAAGAAGTCGTTTTGTCAGTAAGACACTTGCACTCAAATGTTTATTTCAGCACAATTCATAACTGTAAAGCTATTCAATCAACCCAAGAGTCCATCAATTCATGAGAGGACTAGCAAAATCTGGTCTATGTATACGACGAAATACTGCTCAGCCATAAAATGAAGGAATTAATGCCTTTTGCACCAACTGCAAAGGAATTAGACACCATTATCGTGAGTGAAGCTTGGAAAGAGTGGAAACAAAATAACACATGTACTGTCTAATAGATGAAACTAACCAATGGGTGCAGAAATGCACAGGGGGAAGTAAAAGACCTTGGAAATCAAACAAGGAGAGGGGGGAGGAGAGAAAGGATAAAAAACCACCAATAGGTTACAGAGAACGCTATTTGGGTGATAGGCATGTTCATAGCCCTGACTCAAGCCAAGTAACAAAAACATTTTTACTACCTTACTAATAACAAATATTTTTGACTTTCTTCTTCTAATTGTTAAAAAGAATGAATGAATATTCTAATTACTTATGTGAAAAAATTAAATTGATAAAATGACAAAATGGAAATAATTACTAACTCATTTTGAGATTTCTGTCACTTACTGACAGGCTATTCAGGGACTAAAATTATTCTTGCCGAGACATCTTAAGTATTACCTAATCTGACAGCCGGTGCTCGGCATCTTAGTGTTGGATCAATATATATTTCAATGATTTCAAATATTTCAATTTTGCCTAATGCCAGGTCCCAACTCTGTTTGCCTGCAATTTTTTGGCCTTTCTAGCTTATTCATGCATTATAACCTTAGTTGATCAGCAATATAATCTGGAAAAAATATCAGCCTATCATGTCCAAGACATTAGAAGAAATGCCCTTTTAATCATGATTAGTATATTTTTATGTGATAATTTCAAGAACATTCTAAATGTCTAATTAGAAATTGTATCTTAGGAGGGCAGTCATGATATAAGAATACCTTCTCACACCACGTGAGCATCTTAGATGAATTCTTAAAGAAAATGTCCACATTTTCTTTTAACTTTAGATTGTCTTATAACATTGAAATTAAGTTTCTTTGGAAAAATGCAAAAGTTAAACAAATATAAACTGTCATTGTAACACTTTCAAGGATTCCTAAGAATTGAAGAACATTATTTATTAAAAAGCAATGTGATGAATTTTTCATAAGTAATATGGAATTATGTCATACGTATGATATAAATTAAGTAAGAATCTAAGATAAATTTTTGTCATTTTTCTGGGGTAGCTATAAAGGAGAGGTCAGATGGCTCAGTCATACTATCACTCATGAGGATAATCTAAGTATATCGACCCTGATATAACCTCTGTACAATGTCAACCAAGAAGCCATTTTGTCAGCAGAGAAAGGACATTGCTCTTTTCCATTTTTAATTTGTAATCCAAAATATCCAGTGTAGTCCAAAAATATCGAGGAAAATATTCTAACGCAATGTAGGCATTCAACCTAAATTCAGATTTTAAGGAACAAGAAGACATCCTCAAGAAGATGCTTCCTTATTTGACAATGTTTAAGTCTCTTATAAGCTTGCACTTCTCTGAATGCTAAAAAAGAATAAGGGGAGATAGGAAATGATCTTTGTGCTAAAACCAAAAAGTTAAATTGGAGAGAAAGCCTAGTAATATAAAATAATAATAATGGCTGCAAATGTTGAAAATACAATAAAGTCATAAAGTTTTGACAAAGGCAGAATTATGGAATTGCAAGATTTTTATTAGAATATGGTCTTGGCGGGGTGTTGTGCTTGTATTTCTGGAGGCTGAAGCAGGAAGATTACTGGAGGATAGAAGTTTGAAACCAGCCTGATCAACATAATGAGAGTCTGTCTCTCCAAAACAATTTTTTTAAAAAAATTAGCTGGGTATAGTAGACCATGACTGAAGTCTCAGGTATTTGAAAGGCTGAGTTAGGAGGATGACTTGAGCTCAGCAGTTGGAGGTTGCAGTAAGCTATTATTATGCCACTAAACTCGAGCCTAGGCATAGAAAAGATTCTGCCACTAAATAAATAAATAAATATGAATACAAACCGCCTTACAGTATTATATTGAGAAAAATTGGCAGGATCAGTGTTCTATAAGAGTGTATCATCTGAGTGAAATACCCTTTTCTTCCTCCCAGAGAGAATTCTTATTTTCTTAAGAGATTAAATTTTGTGTTTATGTCTCCCAAACAATTGATTAGTAAAGGGTATTTCGAGGGAACAACAGAAAATTGTCAATAAAGAAGCTGCTTTGAGCCATGATATCATTGCCCATGTGTCAAGTCAAATCTGGAAATAAACCATGTTAATTATAAAATTTAGACACAAGTACTGAGGAAATGAAGCAATATATTTCTAGGTACAGCAATCTTCCAAATGTCAGAAGTAAGTGCTAAAACCTTTAAAAGCCGGAGTAGACTCAGAGAGTTATGTAAATTGCAGACTGTGTTTTTTATTGAGTGACTTAAAGAGATCTGTAATTACGTGCTGAGCCTTAGGAAAAAGTCAGCTCCCTCCAAAGACTGCCATTTTCCCACTCAAGGTAGCATTTGTGGTGTCTGTATCTTAGGAACATGCTCCTCCTCATGAAAATATGGACTTTCCCGTTTGAATCACTCCAAACGCAGACTTCCTTCTGCAAACGAGGTAAAATAATTTCACCTAAACATCTCATTGCAAAGAAAAGGATGAAATGTATCCTGGCCTTAATTATGTTCACTCCTAATTCTGTAACAACCGTAAAGAGAGATGAAGTCGAAGATCCGTTCATTGGCAGTTTGTTTGTAGAGGGATGAACCAGCTCGGCGTTTGTAATAACCCTTGCCTACAATCCAAAATAAAGTACACATTCTGCAAGCATCTGAGACACTAACTCAAATGGGTTTTTAATTATCCTATATTGTCTTCAGATTTTTTAACTTAGTCAGTTTTTAGAATCACTTAAATGTCACTTCTTATATTCAAACAACTACTGTAGGAAAATGATTACAACTCAAATGTTTTCTTAAAATTAGATAATATCTTTTCAGTCTTTGGAATATTTGCATTGATACAATCCGAGTTAGGTAAAGCCATTATCCAACCAAGCCATTATCTTGGATCAACAAGATATCAGGGATATCAGGTGGGAAGCAGAACAATTACTGAGGACTTCTCTGTCTGTTCTCCCTTAAAGGGACTCATCCATTTTCTTTCTAGCCTTTATGAGTTTAATGCAGAAATTTTTCTTTATTCACTATCTTTATTTCATGCCTTCAATCACGTGTCAGTGACTGACGGCTGTGCCTTGCCCAAAATTCTCAATTACAGAGCAATAGTGAGCTTCCAAGATAGAACAAGGTATACATTTTAATTCTGCATGCCTAAAATGGACCTGTCCACAATGCTCACAGGCACGTTCTCACTGTTACGTAAAGCAGGCGTTCTGGATACGGACTTTTTTTGTGCTTTCTGAATGTGGCTGTCTCTATAGAAGATTGCCAGATAAAACTAATGACAAAGCTTCAAAAGAAAGTTAGAACATGCTTTTCTACTGGTCCAGATTACTGAAAATGTTGATGCTTATTTAATTTTATTACTTGAGAATATCTGTGAAGGTTTAAGAATAACCAAAAGGTACCGATTATTTGGCAAATTGCGTATTTAAACATCAAAATATTATCACTGAATTTTCTGTAATGGAAATTGCTTTTGCTGCTAAACTGATATAACTACTATAAGAAAAGATTGAAAAGAGTAATTGCAACCAGGCACTTTGTTGTTCATGAATTCTGAACAGAAATAGAATATGGCAGTACAGTTAGGTGCTATGCATGTGGAAATTATTTTATAGCAGCTCACTTTTAAATGGGATTTGCCATTGTTTAAGTGGAATGCTGTAATAAAATGTAATACTATTTACCAAATTACATGAACATGGTCACAGGATTTTAAATTATGCAAATTCTATAGTATGCGGTGCAAGATTCTTTTCTTTTCATCTTCCATATCTTACTTAAAATTGGATAAAAGCCTCCATAATTATTCATATATGAATAAAGTCATTTTATCATGATTCATATTTGACTATGGTCTATTTAGTACTATAGCATAAGGGACTTGAGGTTATTTGAATGTTAGCTCCTCCAAAACCCATGTTGAAAATTAATTGCCATTATGAGAGTATTAAGAGTTGGGGCCTCTTAGAGGTGATGAGGCCATCATCACAGGAGTGGGCTCACCTCTTCCTGCTTTCTCTCTCTCTTTCTCTCTTGGCCCTTCCACCTTTGCCATGGATGACTCAGCAAGAAGATCTTTGAAAGATGGCAGCACTTCACTTTGTTTTCAGTCTTCCCAGCCTCCAGAATCAGGAGCCAATAAATTACCCACTCTGTTGTATTTATAGGGTCACAAAATGGATGAAGACAGACCCTATCATACTTGGACAAGAGGTAGGGAGTCATTTAATAAAGGTAGGTAAGAAAGCTTTTTCCACAAATAACTCTTAAACTCAGCTATTTATGTTACTGATCTGAATTATATTTGAATTCCATATGGTCACTGGACCATAGTCTTTGTATATATCTCTTAGTATTTATTGAATTACCAATAAGGTTTTGTCCTTCATTCAAATAGAAAGCACCATACATATAAATGTGTTGTATAGTCATAATGACATTTATAAAAAAATTTCCAAATATGTTTAAAACTTCAGAGATAACATATTAATAACTGTCTAGGGGTCAGTCAATGTGCGGCTTGCACACAGTAGGGAAGCGGCTAATGTCTTTTATGGAAGGACACACACAAAAAGTGCTGCCTATTTACACACACAAAAAGTGCTGCTAATTTATTATATCTGCACTGGTAATGCTTTATGTTCATCACAATAATACTATTCTAAAGATGTTATCAGTTCATAAAAAAAAAAAAAAAATAGACAAGAGACCTGCATAAAAAATTGGATCACAAACATCCAGAAGCATTTTGAATATTGTTACCATTATAATGTAGAGAGGTGAGTTAAACAGTATAAAAATGCCATTCAAGCTATGTTTTAAAGCCTAGTCCCTCCTTTGTGAACCTACAGAAATCCAGAAGAACCCCCATCGTTGACCATCTCCATACACTGCCAGCCTTCTTCAGTTGACCCCAATTTTGTTGAATGGACATGCACCACACATCTGTATTGATATAGAGGGTCTAGATCCTTATATTGATCACCTCCGTATGTTGACCCATTTGTTATAGACCATTCACTGGTCAATTTACATAAGTTCTCCTTTATTTGTTAAAATGTTGAAAACAAAAGCATGCGAATATTATTATAGATAAATAATTTGTCCCTATGAAAATACTTCTGGGCTGACATAGAACTAACAAAATATCATGTTTCTTCTGGAATTTACTCTGACAATTTACTGTAGTTTTTTTTTGTTGTTGTTGTTGTTGCAGTTTTTTGCCGGGACTGGGTTTGAACCCGCCACCTCTGGCATATGTGGCTGGCACCCTACTCCTGTGAGCCACAGGCACCGCCCAATTTACTATAGTCTTTTACATTTTATCTGATTAATTTTTTCCCACATGGATTCTATAGTACATTTAGGCTATTGTTGATATAATGTTGAAAACTTATCAGAAAAAATAGAAGACAGTTATCCATAATAAAACTTTAAAAGAATCAATAATAACTGCTACCTTGACAGATAAACCCACACAGAGATACCCTAGTGTTATACAAGGAGATGTGCAGGGACACATGTTATTGTCTTCTTAGTACACTTATTATTACTGCTTTCCTAGGATGATTATCAGTTTTCCCCTTTGTGAGTGTGGTAGTGCATCTTCCTGACCCTTATTACATTCCTCCTGCCATCAGAGTGATTGCATTACTGTCATCGTCATCATCATCATCATTCTTTAAATGCTTAGATGTATCTCAAGTAATTTCTGTAAAACAATTCCACTACTGTTTTACAGAGACTTATTAACTAAGATGAAATTTCTAGAATCCTTAATAAGAAGTATAAGTCCAGTTATAATTTCATGCAGTCCTTTACACTTTGCTACAAGTATAATATATAATATATGGTTCCTCAAACATGGATTGTTCTGTCTTGCTCTTTTGCCTCTGAATTTACTATTTCTTTTATCTGGGATGCACTTTTACGTATCAAATATATTTTAGACCCAGTGTCACTTCCTCAGTCGAGCTTTCCCTGATCACGCAATGTCAGTTAGATTTGATTACCTTCCTCTCTGCTCCTACATAATCTTTCATATACCTCTGTCATGATAATATAACACATTGTGTGCCTTTTGTTTGTGTGTTACATGTGTCTCTTTAAAAATGGTGAGAATATTAGGCTACAAGTAAATTAAAAGGCATGAACTTGAGAAGATGAAAGCAGGCAGACACAAATTCCTGACTGTGAACTAAATTAAGCTGTTCCGAGGCTCAGTGACTGAATCTCAATATCCCTAACAGTACTGAGGGGCAGGTGCCTCAAAGTGCCATTATGAGAACTGGTTCTTATCTGGAGGGAGGGAGGATCAGGTGGCAGAGACTACAAATTGGTTATAGATAAGAGGCAAGCACAGAGGGAGAGAGAAGAAAATAAAGTAAGTAAAAATGATTTCATTCCATATGTACCTGCAAAGAAAACCCAAAATTCCAACATAGGTAATCCTGCAAAAAATAAAATAAATAAATACAAAATCATAACCAATAAGAAGAACAATACTTCCTTCCGTATAAAGTATATTTTAAAATCCTGATAAATACTTTAAAACAAATATATTTAGGAGACTTGAAGATATACATGAAAGAATGAATTTCCTTAAAATGACAAGCAATTATAAAACATGAAAAATGTTAGAAATGAAATAACAATAGATGAATGTGAAAAGAACTAATAAAATACCTTGCACATAAACTATAGCCTATTAGAATCCACCCCATATAATCCAACTTAGAGATGTAAAGAGATCTTGCATCTCTCCTCCCAAGAAACAATGAAGTAATTAGTAATGAAACAGTGTTTGAAGGAAGAGAATGGAATTTTTGCTCATTTGAAAAGAAATACTATCTGTTTTGAAATTATTTTATAAGTATTAGGAAGGTAAGAAAAGATAATTCCACTTTTAGAAACTACACAGTAAAAACTGCAAACTATAAAGAATGAGAAAAACTCACACAGGACCATCTATTTACAAAACCAAGGCAATTAGATTGATAACTGACTTACCTGCTGCCAGAGTCCAGCAGGACTTAAAATATGAAGTGTATAGAACTATCAACCTCAATTTTACACCCTATTAAACCATCTGTCATTCAAGACTAAAGGCAAAATAAAGATATTTTCAAACATATATAGAGTAAGATAGTTTCCTTTTTTTTCTTTTTTTTTTTTTATTAAATCATACTTGTGTACATTAATATGATCATGGGGCACCATACACTGGTTTTATAGACCATTTGAAATATTTTCATCACACTGGTTAACATAGCCTTCCTGGCATTTTCTTAGTTACCGTGTTAAGACATTTATATTTTACATTTACTAAGTTTCACATGTACCCTTGTAAGATGCACCGCAGGTGTAATCCCATCAATCATCCTCCCTCCGCCCATCCTTCCCCCACCTTTCCCTCCCTTTACTTCCTCTCCCCCTTCCCCATATTCTTAGGTTATAATTGGATTATAGCCTTCATGTGAAAGCCATAAATTAGTTTCATAGTAGGGCTGAGTACATTGATAGTTTTTCTTCCATTCTTGAAATACTGTAAGATAGTTTTCCACACTCAAACCCTTGATGTTACAGAATCTCCATTAAAAAGGAATGTGTGCACAGAGAGAAGCATTATAATAGAAGAAATTAATTATGACTACAGATACTAATAAGTTATGGCTAACAATTAAATATTTATTTATAATATATCTTTGTTAAAAAGGTAAAATTAGCACAAGACAAAGCAATAAGTATTTAATAATGCTTGAAAAAATAAAATTATTGGATAACTTTATGCTACTGGAAATTTCTTCATTAAATTCATGAATGTTAATCACTACATGAATAGACTAAATAATGATAACCACCAAAAGAATGGATATACGATGTATACAATCCAAAACAACAGAGAAGAATTCAATATAGAAAACATGATCTATCCAACAGAAAGCATTGGGAAAGAGGAAACATCCCAGAGAAAGAAAAGAGTGGGCCAGACACTGGCCAGTTTGAACCCATCCTTTTATGTTTTCCTCCTGAGCACACAGCTAGCCATTTTAACAAGCAGTTATTTTCTAATACACTATCTTCCATATACTAAGAGACAAAGCCATACAAGGAAGAACTAACAGAAATAACAGACAACAGAAATAGAGCCATAGAGCTGTGGAAACTAGTTTATAGTCAGAGCTCATGAATCAACCATGCTTATTATTACTGCTTTCTAAGAGTTAAAGCTGTCTCTTAGGAATAAGTTTAACACGAGATATGAAAAATGCTTATAACAAAAATTAAGCCATGTTATTGAAAAATTTGAAAGCATATTTGAAAATATATGAGGAAATGTACATATTAGTTAACAAATACTTCAAAATAGCACTTTAAAAATAGAAAAAAAGGAAAGGAAATCAGGTCATTACCTCTTATTACATATAAAAATAATTTCATGTAGTTTAAATACTTAAACATGAAAATCAAAATTTAAAGTTGGAAATAAACAAAAGTCAACTTAAGGTTGGTTTTTCATTAAGATTTGAAAAGCATAGACTACAAAGGAAAATATTGCTATCTATGCATGAAAATCAAAACTTCTGTTCAACAAAATTACTATTGTCAAAGTAAGAAGACAAGCATATTGTCATATTCAACATATATGAATAAGCAATATACATGTGAGAAAAACAGAATGTCCAATATGCACATAATAAAATGTCAACCTCACTGTTCAAGAAAGTGCAAATTAAATCACCCTGAAATGGAAGACTCTATTCAAGATATTGGCAAAACACATCGCATATTAATGACAACATGGAGAAACGTGAACAATCACACAGTGTTGGTAGAAGTGTCAATCACTCTAGAAGGCAACTGGACAATATCCAGAAAAGTTGAAATACTTTAATATAAAAAATACACTCCTCAAACACATACAAATGGCTTGGCACCCACAGCTCAGTGAGTAGGGTGCCGGCCACATACACCAAAGCTGGTTGGTTTGAGCCAAGCCTGGGCCTGCTAAACAATGACAACTGCAACAACAACAAAAATAGCCAGATGTTGTGGCAGGTGCTTCTAGTCCAAGCTACTTGGAAGGCTGAGGCAAGAGAATCACTAAAGCCCAAGAATTTGAGGTTGCTATGAGCTGTGATGCCACGGCACTCTACCGAGGGTGACATAGTGAAACTCTGTCTCAAAAAAAAAAGAAACCCACCCCCCCAAAAAAACACATACAGCACAATTTCCAATGAGACATGCAAAAAACAAAACAACAACAACAAAAACCTTCCTCTCATTTGACACTTTAACAGCAGAAAATAAACCTCATTCTCAGGCTAAATGTGTATAGGAAGAGAATGGATAAGTAAATTATAATAGAGCTTTACAGTGGTATGCTTTAGGAAAAGAAATGAATTTAGAAGTGCGGACACCAAGACAGATGAATTTCAGATATGTAACTGTTGATCCAGAAAAGGCTCATGAAAGATATACACAGTATCATTTACCTAACATTTAAAAAAATTAGTACATATATTTCATAAATTTAGACATATACAGAAATATTCATGCCCTTTACATGAAGGACAAAATTAGTACAATGGTTCTTTTGAGTCTCAAAAAGGGGATATGCCACTTGAGCAAAATACTCAGGGGCTCTCAACAAATTTTATGTTGTAAAAAAACACTGAAGCAAGCTTGAAATATGTTAAAATTTAATAAAGCTGACATATAGGCACAAGGGACCTTCATTAAAATATTTCCTTTATGTCTGAAATATATGATAATTTATAATAGAATAAAACATAATACATTTAATACAAACTATTAACAAGAAAAACAGTGGAAAGATGAGAATTGTATCTTATCTATTTGCCGTTTTTTGTCTTTTTTTCAGATTTTCTCTGACTCATCTGTTAATGTAACAAATGGAACTGCAAGTAGACCTCGTGCAGAATGTAAAGGAGAATGGAGAAGAAGGCATAATCAAGACCCGAATAAACAAATCTCATCTGAATATAGGAACTGGCTTCCTAGAAAAGAATACCAAACTGTCGAGATGATCACAAGATAATACAGAAAATTAAAACAGATGAAAGGTATACAAGAACCTTTAAACCTATGCAATTATAAGAAGACATTTCTGTAAAACATGTAGAATTACAGGAAGAATAGCAGAGAGGATACCCACAACAAAGATTCCGTGTTTCTTATCTCATGTTCTCCCTGGGTCAGCAACCCAGGTGTGGCTTAATCAGGTTCCCTGGCTCTGGTCTTCTCCATGTGGGGACACCTGTCTGATTCTCAGCCTCAGACAGGCAGAGATCCACCCGCTCACAGGATTGGTAGGATTCAGTTCCTGGGGGGTGTTGAACTTGGGGCCTCACTTACTCTTAGGCTGTTGAGTAGAGGCCATTCTCAGTGGATCTATCAACAGGGCTCTTCTCACATGAGCCAACTTCCACCAGCATGAGGAAACCAGTGAGCAAAAGAAGAAAACCTGATGGAAGCCAGAGCCTTTGTTAACCTGGTGTTGGACATTATATCCTTTTTTTTTTTTTTTCCTCATAATCTATTCTTTGGAACCAAGCTAATAGCTTTAGTTAATAGCTTTAGACTGCAGTTAAGAGAGGAGAGAGTACACTGTGAATAGCAAAGGATACACTGTGAAAAGCAAAACAGCCATTTTGGTGTCAGCCTATTATAAGTGTCATCATATTGTGTCAGATTTTTTCTTTTAGAAATTAAATGTCATAAGTCAAGATCATTTCTCTTCCCTCTCCTGGTGTTGTTTTCTGGCTTTCATTTTCCCTTTGTCTTCAGAGGGAAGCACTATTGTCAACGTCTTGTCCCAAGTTCACGTTTAAAAAAATAACACTTATGTGTATCCACAAATAGTATTTATCATGTGTAATTTTCTATATAAATAATATCTGTAATATTCTGTAACCTACCTGTTCACTCACCATAATATTTTGAGGTGTACACATTTTATTTTACCAAATTATAGTCTGCACTTTAACAGTTTTAGTTTTCCACTGAATAACAAAAAACTGTAATTTATGTATTTATTCCCCTTCTGATGGACATGTGGGTTGTTTCCAATTTTTGCTATTGAACATATATTGCAGTGAACAGACTTTTTGTTTCCTTGTACATGTGTTCAAGAGTTTCTCTAGGTTATATAACCAGAAGTGAAATTGTTTCCCCAAATTGCTCTGCAAAAGTGGGTTTTTACATTTCTCAGAAAACTCTCTGCCCCATCGGGGGTCCTTCTTGGCTTAACTCTGAGCAGGCGTGGGATGAATTTCTATTCAGGCTCTGTTAGTTTTCTCATTTTTCACAAGAGCATGTCAACCTCAGCTTTACTCTCTATTAAGGCTGAAGGGAATTACCTGACAAAAGCCATATGTCAGACTCTTGTCAGAGAGAATGAAATCAAAGTCACAGCTAGCTAAGATTTATCAAATGCCCAGATGAGAAAACAATAGTTATGGAAGATAACCCCCCAAAAGACTATCCATTATCCATTACACTCTAAAATTTGGATTGGACTAAATCAACAGAGAACTTAAATTATGCTAAATTGGTTCTGAGTGTAGAGACTTACTACTCAAATTAGAATCCACAGACCAGCAGCACGGGCACCCCCTGGAAGCTTTCTATTAATGAGATTGTCTTGTTCCACACCTGATCTTTAAACGGGGGACTATAGTTAATAATTGAGTTACTTGTAAAGATTGAGGAGAAGAGTTTGAGAAAAGTGCTTCTCCTTGTTGCTATTAGAATTTCAGTTGCATTTATTGAAATAGGTGAAATTCATTATTATGTATGTAATAAAAGTAATGTTCATGTCATTGGCCATTATACACACATCGAGAATAGACTCTTAACTGAGGACCCTGCAGGTAAACTTTTCTGATCTTAGTGTCAGATAGTTATGTTTACTAAAAAACTTTCTAGGGCTTGACACATTGTGAAATATGTTACTGACCAGACTTTCTTTTTCTTAATACTAATTACAATGGGAGCAGCCTACAGGCTTTAACAGTAGATGCTTTAAGTTAGTCTCATATTGATGTTCCAATATTTATTGTTTTCATGTGTATTAATTTATATTTTTAAGATATATTTTATGACTAGCTTAACTTCAACTTGACACAGAAGACAAAGAAATAGGACATGAGCTGGTATAAAATTATACCAAATAAAAGAGTAGATCACAGTTCTGATCATTCAATACACCTTACTATAATCCCATAATAACACCCAACAAACATGAATCTCAACATGTCTCTGCCTGCTTGAGTATGACATTGAATTTAAAGAAATGGGAATTTTTCATTTATACTAAGCATAACTAGTTTGAAAATAAAATAGGTACTAAAGCCTGTACAAAGAGACGGTGCTATACATGGCAACAGTTGATATAATCATAAGTTTGCCATGTCTATCGTCACAACCCAATTTCACATTTTGAGAATCTTTCCAAGTAATTTAGTTCTTGTACAATTACTAATTACTAATTAGTTCTTCTATCTTTTAATGTCTAATCCTTCATCAATCATAACTGAAATGCAGCCCTGTTGGTGTGAATACCAATGCTGCAGAAACACAGTCTTGCAGCCTTCAGGGGTAAGCCCACTCCTGCAATGTTAAGAAATGAGGGCAAGAAACAGACTACATAGTATGGGATGATGTGTAGCAAAGTTCCTTGTTCATGGATTTGATTTTATACCTTTCTAGTCACATACACACTTAATCTATCATCTGTTAGTTTCATCATTACCTCATTTTATCTATCTAAAATTAACTTGTAAGGAAATATCCTGTTACTACATCAACACAATCACTTCTGCAGTAAACATCCTCTTCTAGACACTGACTAATCTCTTGGGCAGGTATCTAAATAAAGATCACAAAGAAGAAAGCAGCCACAGGGGAACAGAGTTAACGGAAGAGTACCTTCGAGCAGTTCACTCAGTTTACTCAGCATGAAGTAACAACTGTGTTTCTCCTTAGGGCAGAGCACCTATAGACCTCTGACAATATGTTTTTAACATACGTCAACCCTCTGGCCCGTATCTCTGAGGAAGGGCGGCATGCCCTTTGGCCTCAGGCTTAGCGGGCTGCACAACTTCAGAGAATTGGCTTGTGGAATTTTAACTCCAGGCAGGTTAACTCTGTGTGTGCTTCAGGGGGGTCTAGGTCCCTTAAGCCTCTGTAAGAATAGCAAGCCATTTTAAACTCACACTGAGTTCACTTTGTGTGCTTGATGTAGGGTATGTTTATTTCTAAATATTATCCTACAAGCCCAAAGTATACCAGTCTTAAAATCAGCAGATGTATGTGTAAATTAAAAATATCCATACTACTTAATAGCAGTTTGACTTTAGAAAAGGTACTTATCTGCCCATGAGTTTCCAGTTCTGTAGATGGCAATGACAACACTGATCTTCCATATTTGTTGAGAAGATAATTTGAGATAAGCTTTATAAAAAGGACTGGCATAAAGCCTGGTAATAATCAGGTGTGTTTCTCTGTTCATTAGTCTTGTGTTGTTTTGTTGTAATATCCTAAAAAGACAGAGGCACGAACATCTAGAAAATGTTCAAACCATAATGCTAATTACTTTGGAGCATTAATTTAACTGATATCTTATTGGGCATTAGATTATTTCATATTTTCCATGTACAAGTAAGAATAAGTGCATACAGATCTTTGTATGCCCTGTGTAGTATTTTCTTATGCAGAATATACTTCCAGAGATAAAACCATTGGATTGAAGGATATGACAATTTTAAAGTTATTTGTATTCATTTCAAGTCATCCTTCACAAATTTAAATTTTTACTCTCAGTCTGAGAGTGTATTTATTCATAATGTTAAGCCAGCATTTGGTATTGATTATAATAATTAAATGTATAAAATATTTAAAAATATTTAGAAGAGAAGAATAACTTAGGACAGAGATGGCTTTAACATTCCCTTAAGCTTAATAAATTGGAGATAGGTTGTTTCTGAGGAAGAAATGAGGGCAAGAAACAGACTACATAGTATGGGATGATGTGTAGCAAAGTTCCTTATTCATGGATTTGATTTTATACCTTTCTAGTCATGTACACACTTAATCTATCATCTGTTAGTTTCACCATTACCTCATTTTATCTATCTAAAATTAACTTGTAAGGAAATATCCTGTTACTATATCAACACAATCACTTCTGCAGTAAACATCCTCTTCTAGACACTGACTAACTAGAAACATCCTCTTCTAGACACTGACTAGACACTATAGTCCAGTAGCCTCCCTTTTCTCAGAGCATGTACTTTAGAAACCTCCAACTGCAAATTCATTATCTTCCCCTTTAAGATGTAAATAATCTCCTTCTCACTTTTACATCCTTACAACTGATCAATGTCTATCTCAGAAGCTGAGAGCTGTCCATTTAAAATGTAATGTCAAGAAGCATGGAGTCCAGCCTGTGTGAGAGGATTGGAGCCTAACTTTCATAAGCATCACTCAGTAAACACAGATGGAGTAACCACATTGACTAAATCTTCTCTAACATACCTCAATTTTCTACTCGCTCACCTTAGTTCCAAAAAAACTCTCCTGCCTCCTTTTTAACAAACTTGAGTTCAGTCCCTCTCCCTATTCCAACAGTCCTGCAGTAGTCTTTAATAAAGTTCTTTCTTTCCTTAATTCCATCTGGTGCATTTTTTCTTTGATACTCACCATCTTGTTTCAAAGCATCTGAGGAATGATAAAGATTGATGGGAGAATAATAATGTTGAGCAACTCCTCGCCAGCTGGGGGCAGAAACGCTCAGTGTTCCTAATGAAGGGCTGCTGTACCGTGGTCTGGTTTTTGAACCCCAAGCAGGTGAAGACAAACTCTTCTTAATTCTTAGCAAGGCAGCATATGATGTAGGGATATCAGGAAGAGCTTCAGAATATTCTGTAGAAGAAAACATAAACAGTGAGTTTGGCGGGGACTGGTTTATTTATTCTCAAGGAAATTGTTTCTTCCTAAGTCATTGTTGAAAACCTTCCTTGGAGCAGCTACCAAAAGTAAACTGAAGTGAGAGTAAGGAAAAAATATTCCTTTTACGTTTTTAAATGTGTATTTTTTAATTTTACAAATTATAAAGTTTGCAAAAAGAAGAAAGGATAGAGGGAGGGAAGGGAGAGGGAGGAATGGAGGAAGAGGGAAAAAGAAAAAAAAAGAGGTAAAGAAACCAAGGAAACTAGGAAGGAAAAAAAGGAAAGGAAAAGAAAGGAAGGGATGAACAAAAGGTAGGTAGGAGGAGGAAGGACATTCAACAGCTACTTTCTGTCAGGAACATTTGTAAATTAACTTTTTTGAGTTTGCCTTAATATTATACATTAATATACATTACATGGGCTCCTTCCTTATTGTTAAAAAAATAGAAAAAAACATTCTCACTTATATTCTACAGAGATGGATTTCATCACCTAAAATGTAGCATGTAGTAGGAAGTGTGTCCAATGTAGCACATTTATTTTGACAAGGCTGTAAGTTATACCTCATATAGAAACAGCAGTTAAATTCACTATGGAATATTAAAAAAAATAGATAAAATTTATTTTGTGTGGTTTGTTACAAAATTTATGTAGTTTATTGTTAGGTGGGAAAAATTATGAAAGTCCCATTTTACTGATACTTCCCCCTAATTCCCAAGATGTTTGAGTAGAAAAGACGTATTTAGTGACTGAATATCAATGCCTTATAGTAGCTCTCTTTTATGTGCATAGAGAAGAGTCAGTTGAGTACAAGGATAAAATTTTTAAAAAATACAAACTAAGTATGACGAATTATGAAGAGCAATATGAGCTGGAATTTTCTTCTACATTTAACATTGATTAAACTGAACATTTTGCTGATCTAGGAAATATTTTTAAGAATTAGAAATTTTTGTTTGGGTTATCTGATTTTTGAACTTAATCATTGTTAACTTAATTTTAGATAAAAGATAATTTATCCTTGTCAGTAAGCTTTCTCCTAATTACACTTCCTTAGAATCATTACACTGACTCTTAGCGATATTTTGGAGTGCAAGAAGCATTTCTGTGATTTGAAAATAACACTTTATGTGTTAAGCATCAAATTAAGCTTAGCATTTTCTATTCTGTGAAATTGTAAATACGATTCTCTAAAACTCAAAAAGGTATATTTTTAGATGTTTTCCACACTTAAAATGAACATGATACGTGTAGCCCAAGCCCATCAGGAGTTGTTAAGAGATTCACGTCCTTTAGTCTTTGCTGTTCAACCATAGTCTGCTGAAGGTGGATCAATTTTAATTGGAAATAGCTAACCCCTCATGGGCAACCTGCGTGTGAAAAGATTATGGGTAGACATAAAATTTCCTTTAAAACCTGGAATTAAATGCAAGTTTTGGCACCTAGAGGAGTGAGGTAATGGGAAGAGGATGAGATTTCCCTTAAGGCAGTTTGTAGTTTTAGTTTCTGATCCTATTCATTTCTCAGTACAGTTTATTGCTCTGTGTTTTACTCATGTATAAAAAGAGAAAAAAAAAAAAAAATAGTCCCAGGCTAGCGTTAAAAATTAAAATGAAGGATGAGAATGTGGTTTCTGGTTCTTAAAGCCAGATAAGCATAATCAGCAAAAACTAGAAAGGTCGTAATTAGGCTGAAAAAGCCCTGGTCATCCTTGCAGTTGTAAACTTATATATACATATGTTGATGAAGTGCATACTGTCCAAGTGCTGCAGAAAATGGCTTGTGCCATTCCAGATAAATAGAGATAAGTCAAATGCTAATTTGGCTGTGTGTTCTGCACTAGGGCTTAATTTATTATGTAATCATTTTTATCTGTTGCAGCGGAAATTCCTTTTTTATCAATTAATGTGAACGCAAAGCTATTACTAGAAATCTGGCAATTTAGTCATTCATTCATACCTTCAACAAACATACACTGAGAACTTAGTAGGTGCCAAACGCTAGAGATGCAAAAGTAAATGGTGCCCCAGCCTTCAAGGAGCTATCATTTAGTGGAGAATTAAGGCAAGTGTGCATGCGATTTTAATCTAATGTGATATAAAAGCAAATTTGAGGACCTGTGGATTTCTTGCCATTGGTAGAGAATCCTCTCATTCAGCGTAGGGCCATTAGAAATGCTTTCTAAAGGAAATTCTACCTAACTGAGCGCTGAAATCCCATGAATGATTCACTCAGTAGAGACCTGAGTAGGGAAAAAGATATTCCAGATTAGTGAGGAAAATATGTGAAAACCTGGAAAGGAACAGTAGTCTGGCCCACTTGTTGGGCTAAGATAGTAAGGAGCTCAGAGCGTGAAGGAGGGAGCTGAGGGGAGATACACGGCTGGCAAGTAAGCCCAGAGCCAGTGATGATGCCTCGCATGCCACGCTGAACTAGGGGGACTGAGAGGAGATCACCACACACTCTGGAGAGACCGCTCTGGCTGCACTGCCATATTGAAACAAGACAAAAAGGGGAGACATTATTCCAGAGCCTTTAGCTGTTGTCGGGAATGAGGAGATAATACGTATGGAAGTAAAATCAATAAGGTTACTGACTGATAGATAGCAGGCACATAAAGGAGAGGAAGAAAATGGGCATAGTCAGCGCCACAAGGAGAAACATAAGGATTCAGGAAAAGCCATGTGCTTGAGTGAAAACTGGAGCATTCTTGTCTGGACAAGTGGAGAGCCTAAAGTGTGTCTAGTGCATTCATGGTGATTGAAAGATTCTGCAAAATCAGATGCAAGCTCACGAGAGAGATTAATAAATGGTAATCAAACATACGGTTATCAAAACTCTGAGAACAGATACGTTTGCCAAAGAAGTATATAAAGTAAGAACTAGAGTGTTGGCAATGAAATCCTAAGGAGTGTCGGTGTTAAAAGCAGCAGAAGGTGATGGGGTCAGTAAAAGCACTGACTTCACCACTATCCAGTCCGTCCACGTAACAAGAAACCACTCATAACCCCTAAATATGACTGAAATAAAAAAAAATAAAAATATAACATATATATATTTATAAAAAAGAGAAACAGCAGAGCTAGTGAACTCTGAAAAGGAAAGAGGAAATGCTGACAAATGTGATGTCACTCGAGGTAAGGAAACAGAGTCTTTCAAGACAGGTAAGAAGCAATCAGCAGCGTGGAAAACCAGAGTGGAAAACTGATACCTTCACAGCTAGCAGGTCTGCCGATGCCTGGATTTAAACTTGGGGGTAGGAGATAGTGCGTGAGAGCAATTGAGGATGAGGGGCAGCGTGACTAAAGGTGCCCTGAAGGGGGTAATGTTATAGACATGGACTCTACCCCCACAAAGGGAAAGAATTGAAGAAATGAGAAGAGGGTTCTGGACAGTGAAAGGGCATTCAAGTCAGTGGGTTGTAAGTCTTGAAGGAGTTGAGATTATAGACAGAAATGAAACTATAAGAAACGGTGGACAGAAACACAAATATTTAAATTTAAACACAGGAAGGCAATGCACTTATTTTTCACCCTCAGCAGAATGCTGCATTTGTTAAGTGAATTCAAGAGGATCAGGTGTGGAGAAGGAGGCTCTGCAGAAAATGGGCTCCTGGCAGCGTCCAAATGGCCTGGTGGCTCCACACTGGGTGCAGAGAGAATGTGAAAGCAGAGTCAGAGCCAAGGGGGGACAAGGACTTTCTGAGCCGTTACCTTCCCATTTCACGTCAAAGCCTGGCCTTGTGTTGTGGTTTTCATCCGTTTCATGGTCTGAGTTGGGTGAGGTCCCTTCCTCTCCAAGGAACAGTTTTAATTCTCCTACTTGACGTCTTCTTAGTGGCCCAGCCCCTATCTGATACCTTGCCTAAAGTTCTCCACACCTGAATCTCAGTTCTGGGGATCCTCATCTCTGGAAAATAGATATATTATCATAAATAAATGAGAAAATGCTATTTCATTTATTGGCCTTTGTTCTATCCTC
Organism: Loris lydekkerianus; assembly: GCA_963574355.1. Taxonomy (NCBI): domain Eukaryota; kingdom Metazoa; phylum Chordata; class Mammalia; order Primates; family Lorisidae; genus Loris; species Loris lydekkerianus. Next base: position 22,170 of record CAUYPK010000902.1, on the reverse strand, counting down.
AGCTTTGAAAGACCAAATTGATTGAACAAATGTAGGGCATTGAGAAGGGTGAAAATAGCTGCATTTCCTTCTTACGTTCAAATACTTGGATTTCTTTCCATCTCATCATTTCATCTCCCCTTATCATTGCAGCTCCTTTAAGATCTACAATGTGCAGGTCTTACTAGCTCCTCCCCCCTCCTGTACCAGCTTCTCAGTTCCTTCCCTCTGCAGGGGAGAATCCATGTTCCATAATTTTACTCCCTTCAGTGTACCTTCAGCCACACTAGCCCTCACTCTCTACTGTTTTTCTCCATGCTACAGTCTCCCCACGGCTGCTTAAATTCAAGTATCCACATACTCCATAGCTGGAGAAGAACACAGGATCATATTGAAAGATCTTCATTTGTAATAACCTCAAGTTAACTCTGAGTTTCTAAGAATTGCCTTTGCATTTCACTAGCCTAGTCACTCCCCATCCTCCAAGGCGAATCATAGGCATCTATCCTCAACCTTCTAGCCCATGTGAGTCTGGCCTCACTGATAATGGGGCTTCCTTTCCAACTGAGGAATCAGAGGCACTTAGGAGGAGCCTCTCACATACTCTGACCACGTGCACGTGCTCCCCATTCCTCTGCCTAGTTTGCGCTGGTAGAAGCTGGGTTATAGGAAGAATTGTCTGTGCACCCATTACAGACCAGCCCCTTAATCTGTATGAACTGAATCCCATTCCACTCCATCCTGGCTGGTCAGGGACATAGCTCCAGATAATTCCATCTAGCTCTCCTTCAGCATCAATTTTTGTTCGATTGTCCTCATGACTATATAAAACTTTCTGTAACAGTTTTAAAGTGATTTTGACCTTACCATTCCTTCCTTCTATTGATCTTTACAGAAAGATTCTTTGAATAATGCTATGGATAGGGTGGCCTGTAAACTATTTTAAATTACACATGAACTTTCTGTGCATTGTATGTGTTAACACATTCAATGCCTCCCCTTCCATGCTCTCTGACCCTGCTCTAAGCAGTTTTGTTTCTACAAGGCCACAATAATGTTTGTTCTTCAAAGTTAAAAATTACCACACTATTGTGAAATCTAAGGACAAATTTTTACCCTACTAGGCCTGTCAGGAGTGTATGACACAGTTACCATTTCTTTTCCTTTATATATTTTCTTTACATGATTTCAGGTACCACAACCCTCCTGTGTCTCCATTTCTATTCCATTAGCAACTCTGTATGCCTTTACTAGCTTTTCATTGTCTTTTCAACTTCTGAATCTTGGTGTGCCCAAGGAAATGTCTCTTTTCCATCTAAACTACCCTTTAAATGACCTCATTCATAGGCTTCTCCAGGAGGAATTCCACCTGCCCTGTAGCCATATTTACTTGGACCCAGCTCTAAGTCCCTGATCCTTTAGATTTTCCTATGCTCTTTCTAAGTCCTCATTTTAGTAAAACAAAATGAAGCAAAAGAAAACCTTCACTCTCCTTCTGTCGTGCTTGTTCTAGCTCCCCCAGATACCCTGGCTTCCGTCACTGAAAGGCATCTTCTAAGACAGACCATTTGGTAGATTTAATTCACAATTGAAATCCCTTTCTTTTTTCTTTTTTTTCTTTTTGAGACAGGATCTCAAGTTGTTGCCCTGGTTAGAGTGCCATGGCATCCTAGATCACAGTAACCTCTAACTCTTAGGCTCAAGCGATCCTCTTGCCTCAGTTTTTCTGTTTTTAGTGGAGGAATGGAGTCTTGCTTTTTGCTCAGGCTGGCCTTTAACGTGTGAGCTCAAGCAGTCCACCCACCTAGGCCTCCCAGAGTGCTAGGATCACAGGTATGAGCCACTGTGCCCGGCCCAAAACCTGTTCTTATTCATCACTTCAAGCATTGATACTTTATGAACTGAGAGGACAGGTCAGTCTTAATTCTGGGTATTGGTTTTTTTTTTTTTTTTTTTTTTTTTATTGCCCTAGGTAGAGTGCTTTGAAATCACAGCTCACAGCAACCTCCAAGTCCTGGGCTTAAGCGATCCTCTTGCCTCAGCCTCCTAAGCAGCTGCGACTACAGGGACCCAGGTATTTTTTGGTTGTAGTTGTCATTGTTTGGCAGGCGGACCAGATTCGAAACTGCCAGCTCTGGTATATGTGGCTGGCACCTGAGCCGCTTGAGCTACAAGTGCCGAGCCTGAGTGTTGGGTTTTAAGGAAGCCCAGTGAAACAGAAATGGTGGATGAGACTCTGATGGGCTCTGGGCAGATTCCTTGTACACATAATTTCTTTCTTTCTTTCAGTAACTTCAAGCATCATTTTCCTCATAATTCACTCTGTCTTCATTGATTGATTTTTTTCATTAACTCTATATTGAATTCCTATGATGATTCAGGAACAGGGGATATAGTCTTGAGTAAAATAAATGGTCCCTGCCTTCATGGAGTCTACATTCTGGCTGTATAAGAGGGGATTAGCAGTTGGCTAAGCAGTACCAGATAAACATTAAACAGAATTACTCTACAATTGCATAAAACTAAGACCTGAATATAATAATAAAAGGGAAAAATAAAAAGCAGAAGAGTGCCTTACCAGGAAACTCACCAACAACTTATAATTTTTTACAGTGCTGCCATCCTGGCCAGTTCCTGGGGCAAAAACAAACAAACAAAAGCAAACAAAACTCTCCTCTCTCTCGGCTCTGGCACGTGTTACCTTCCTCCCGCTCCATAGCTGTTCATTTCCTGCCTGGAGATTTTGGCAGGAGAGCAGCGCTGCTGGTAAACTTATTTGCAACCGAGCCTCCTAAGTCAAGGAGGCTCATAGCAGTTCTGACAACATATGACTGACTCTGTGCCTCAGTTTCCTTGCCTTTAGAATGAGGGCAACAATATGACATCCCTGACAGGTTGGTGTAGGGATCAAATAAAGTACTAGGTAAAGGAGCTGGAACCATGCCTAGCTGATAAGAACTCAATACACCATATCTGTGTTATTTTTTTATGTGTAGCTTAGTTATTACTTTCTACTGCTCTTTAGTGGAAAAAAAAAAAAAAAAAAAACGAATACAGGGCTTACTCCTTCCAGCTTTGATTGGGTCACAAAATGAGAATAGAAATACCAAATTTTACCATTTATATTACCCTGAGAAATTGAAAGAGTGATGATAGAAGGGGAAGGATTCAATTTTTATTTGCCTAACAGGTATACTCCCATGAGTAAAGTCTTAAGAAAAAATTTTAAACATGAATGAATGTATGGATCTTCAGAAATCTTGGCACATACGTATTTTTGTGATTCCATTGACTGAAACAAGACTCACCTTCTCTCTATGTTCTTGTCAATGGAGAAGAAAGAAGAATGACTCATGACTTCTGTTCAGAGAAAGCATTTCACCAGCTGCTCAGCTCCTAATAAATATCTATGCTGAAGATGTCAGCAGAATTTAGTTATATATTAATCATTTCTTCTATTTTCTAACTGTTGATAGATCAGACCTTAGGGGACATGCATCACAGTTATTTCTAAAGTGGCCCAGAGATTTTGTGATAAAACTCAATTAACCTGGTGCTCTCAGACCACAAAATTCCAACTAGAGGTTGAGTAGGAGTAAATATTAATGCCTTCATTAAATATTTTCTAATATTATGACCCTGGGATAAGTGAACTCATATCATTTAATAAAATTGTGGTCTATTTAGTCGAAATGACAATGCCACTATTTGCAGTCTGGAACTAATAGTATTCTTCTTCATTACTTGAGAGGTCATATTATACACAATAACATTGCCATTGAATGTAAATAATATTAATAAAATAATAGGTAGAATATGTAGGGCTAGAATTCATGAAGGTAATATTTATGATAAAATAAAATAAAATGCCAATGTGATAGAGGATATGTTTTTGAATATATTTGAAATATTCTTAAATTTTCTTGTACTAATTAAATTTCAGAATTCTATTTCTATTCCTAAGTGTGAAAAACATGTTTACAAGGAACTTTAAAGATCTTAAAATATTTACATGATGAAACTCGATGATCACTATTGGATTCCATATTTGGATCTTTTCTGTCAGCTCCCCACACAAGGCTGTTACTTTTTATAGCGACAGAAGTATAAGCAACACCAAAAATTCATGGACTGGCAGATTTTGTATAAATTTATTCCTTATATTTGAAGCTTCATTTTAAATATCTAAAATACAAACATAAATATGAATAAAAATATGAAAATGAATATAAATCAACTGCAGTACCAAGTGAAAGGACATATGACATATTCTCAGGAATATGAAGTTCAATCACTAACTCCTAATTTGGAGAGTGCAGTGGCCTCGTAGATTGATGACATGGTGCGTAGAAAAAGCACAAGTCACACAACATCCCAGCCTGCAGTGTGATCCATTTGGCATCAAAGACAGTGTAAAGAAATGTGATATCTGGCCTTTCCCAAGGTAATTGCTGAGGCTGTCCTCTCTTTGATGAGAATTAATGTTAACTGTGCAATTTTGGTCTGCTACAGTTTTATGAAGCTTGCAAAAATGAAACACCTCTGCAAAGCCAGTTGCGTGAAGCATATTTGGAAATGGTTAATAATTTATAAACAATGTGCATTTCAATTTGGTTGTCCGCATCTATGGCAGAGGAGAGTTTGAAATAGCCCATATCGGAGGTACTCTATGTTGAGACTCAGCGCTTTCCTCCAGAAATATATTATGTGTAAACTTTACAGTGTTTTAGCCGCAGGAGCAAGAAAGTATATGCAGAGGAGGAAATTCACCATTTTTAAAGCACCAAAGTCAGGCCTTTGAACTTTAATTGTTCTAAGAAGTAAGGAAAAAATTTAACAGCATTGTACTTATTGTGTTCCTTGCAGAAGTCTGCAAAATAGAAATAAAGGAGGAAAAGAGGCATAGTTCTAAATTATTTCTACCTCTCCTTCTTAAGCACGCTATTTACATTTGAAGTCATGATGATTGAGGATTTGTAAAACTTCTTTTCTAAATAGTGGATGTTTAGTTGTAGGCACAGGTGGACCAGGAAAAGCATTCATTACACATTGGACTGATATTATGCTTTTATAGCAAAAAGTGATGTTCTTAAAATTGTCGTTGGGCTATAACCCAACTATAGCACAAGACTATGGGGAAAGGGCCAAGGAAGGGGAAGGGAGGGGGGAGGTTTTGGTGGAGGGAAGGTAATGGGTGGGGCCACATCTATGGTGCACCTTAGAATGGGTACAGGTGATTGCACTAATGTACACAGCTATGATTTAACAATAAAAAAAATAACAATAATAAAAATAAAAAAATAAAATTTCTTGTTCTGCTTATTTTTTCATGGTTGTTACAAGTTTTAAAAAATCAATAGTATTTAGATTATCTCTTATATTACCACAAGCATAATTTGTTATTGCATTAAATTGATATTTTCTTCACAAAACAAATATGAATCACTGAGGAAATTAATAAGGGCAGGAGCTGGATATGAAATATAACCAAATTAACTTATTGTGAACAATTCCCTCTTGTTTCGGATAATTAAAGGTTTTAGTGAAATTTTAACTCAGTAATGATTATATTAGCTTTTACCTTCCTATTCACTGTATGTCTAACATAGATCAGGGAGTATTTCACAATAATTTTTTTAAAGCTTACATTATTTAGCAATTAATGCTGCAATTAAGAAATAATTAAACAAAATTCTTTTCCCCTTAATTTTAGAAATTATTCTATAGGCATGTTAAGCTTGTATTATATGCAGGGATATTAAAAATAAGCATAGGTATTTCATTATTTTTCATGTTTCCTGTGGTACACTGTAGACTCTGGAATCTATAAATAGGTCCATTCAGTCATTTCTGAATTTAGGAATGAAACTCAAGAAGGCCAATGATATTAAAAGAATTCTAGATGGCTAAAAATAGGTACAAACTATTTGAGCATAGACACATAATGTAATACGATGCAGGACTTAGCATTTATTCAAAACACATGAATTAATTACCTGTTATGTATCCCACATTGAAGGGTAAACATGAAAATATAAAAAATAATAAAATGCACAATCTTTGCTTTCAATGAATTCTTATGAACTAAGAAAAGACTAATATAAACTTCAAGGAAATCTCTTTCTAATCATGGAATTTGTATAAGATTCATTATGAATATGACTCAGGTAAAACTTTCATCATAATTGGTTGTGAGAAACAATTTAGTTCTTTTCAAAGTGAGGACTGTGGTACATGTATACCATGGAATACTATGCAGCCTTAAAGAAATATGGAGACTTTACCTCTTTCATGCTTACATGGATGGAGCTGGAACATATTCTTCTTAGCAAAGTATCCCAGGAATGAAAGAAAAAGTATCCAATGTACTCAGACCTACTATGAAGCTAAATTATAGCTTTCACATGAAGGCTATAACCCAACTATATCACAAAACTATCAGGAAAGGGCCAAGGAAGGTGAAGGGAGGGGAGAGGTTAGGGTTGAGGGAGGGTAATGGGTGGGGCCACATCTATGGTGCATCTTAGAATGAGTACAGACGAAACTTACTAAAGGCAGAATACAAATGTGTACATACAATAACTAAGAAAATGCGATGAAGTCTATGTTGAACAGTTTGATGAGAATATTTCAGATTGTATATGAAACCCGCACATTGTCCCCCTTGATTGCACTAATGTACACAGCTATGAGTTAACATTAAAAAAAGAGAGAAAGAGAGAGAGAAAGAGAATAGCTGGCTGGGCGCTTGTAGCAGTGGTTATGGCACCAGCCATATACATCCAGGCTGGCAAGTTGAAAACTGCAACAAATGAAAATTGCCAGGCATTGTGTGGGGCGTCTTTAGTCCCAGCTACCTGGAAGGCTGAGAGAAGAGAATTGCTTAAGCCCATTATTTCTTAAGTAATCTCCCTGGTCCTTTTTTTCTCTTCTTTCATTATAGACCTCCAGTAATTAATATTTATGCAGGCTTGTTGGGAATAAATCTGTAAGGATATCTTCAGTTTTCTTATTTTCTTTTTGCTTTCTTAGCTAATAATTTTCAATGACCTGTTATCAAGCTGTCTGAATATTTTTTCTAGCCACATGACGTCTGCTGTTAACCCTTTCTAGTGAGTTTTTAGATATTTTTATTTCATTCTTGAACTCAATCCATTATTCATCCTTTTCCTTTCTTTTTCTTTTCTTTTCTTTTCTTTTTTTTTTTTTTTAAAGAGACAAAGTTTTACTTTGTCACCCTGGGTATAGTGCCATGGCATCATAGCTCAGAATTCTCTTGCCTCAGCCTCGCCAGTAGCAGGTATTACAGGTGCCTGCCACAATGCCCTGCTTTGGGTCTTTTTCTTAATTAGTTTTAATCTACATGTAAACAATCTCATTTTCTTTGCTCATAGTTTTCTTCTTTTATTTAGTTGTCAGGGTTGTCGTTGAGATGATAGCACATCTGTAAGACAGATATTTTTAATAGTTTAAAATTGCTTCATATTGAGTGGCACCTGTGGCTCAAAGGGATAGGGCGCCAGTCCCATATACAGGAGGTGGTGGGTTCAAACCCAGCCCCGGCCAAAAACCACAAAATAAAATAAAATAAAATAAAATTACTTCATAGATCTTCCCTTTATGGTCACCTTAATATGTTTTGTTCCTTCACTGTACTATCTTGTTTGGTTCCTTTGTATTTTCATTTTTAATGCAATTTTGGTCATTTTAAAAACAGTGACCTATTTCATACATTAGAAAAGACTTTGTTAGGGCCTGGACACTGTGGCTCACGCCCGTAATCCTAGCACTCTAGGAGGCTGAGGCGGGTGGATTGCCCGAGTTTATGAGTTCAAGAGCAGCCTGAGCAAAAGCGAGACCCCCGTCTCTAAAAATAGCCGGGCGTTGAAGAGGGCAGCTGTAATCCCAGCTACTTGAGAGGCTGCAGCACGAGAATTGCTTGAGCCTAAGAGTTTGAGGTTGCTGTGAGATATGAAGCCAAGGCATTCTATGGAGGGTGACAAAGTAAGACTACCAAAAAAAAAAAAAAAGAAAAGAAAAGAAAGCAAGAAAAAAAAAAAAGGATTCACCCCTGATAACTATCCCATTGTCCCCCTAGGATCTTTGGTCGTGGAGAACTGGGATTGTGGGTGCAGAGTTGCCCCAAAGGGAACCTAGGGCAGGCGCCTAACTAAAGGCGCAGGAACAGGACAGGATGCTCAGAGTCCCACTTCTCCACTCAACACTAATCTGTGACCTGTGCCGGGAGGGACAGGATGGCCACTGTATTGCACTGGCAAATTTTGGTCTCAAGACTCCAGAGTTGAGGTCAGGAGGCCTAGGTCTGGCCAAAGCCGCTGCCTGGCAGCTCCAACCAGCCTCCTCCCCCAATCCAGCACACCCGGCCCCACATACTCATTTCCAGACTTCCAGGGTGTCCTGATGTACCTGAGGGTCACGGGGTAACAGAAGATGTGGTAGAGACACCTGCGACTTTTTGGCGATTGAAAAGCGGAGGGGAGCAGTGCCTGTGGTTCGGTGAGTAGGGCGCCGGCCCCATATACCGAGGGTGGCGGGTTCAAACTGGCCCCCGCCAAACTGCAACAACAACTACAAAAATAGCCGGTGGTTGTGGTGGGCGCCTGTCGTCCCAGCTACTCGGGAGGCTTAGGCAAGAGGATCGCCTAAGCCCAAGAGCTGGAGGTTGCTGTGAGCTGTGACGCCACAGCACTCTATCCAGGACGACAAAGTAAAACTCTGTATCAAAAAAAAAGAAAGAAAGAAAAAAAGAAAAGCGGAGGATATAGTTGCTAGGACTAGAGACAAAGGGCGAGCCATATCCCCGAATCAGTCTCCTTCTTTCCGGCTGTGCACCTGATTGGTCAGTCCTCATCTCAGAGCCCCTCATTGGATAAGGCTCCAGGCCCCACTTCTCTGGTTTTGAGTGACAGGAGACCCGCTTAAGGGAGACAGAGAGCCCAGGAGGCTGCTACCGAGGCTGTCTCCCAAAGTTGGGAGACCATAAGGACACAGCACTGTCCATTGCCTGATTGTGCCTTCTGAAAGGAGACACCCGCGACCTTGACATCTCAACTCCACTAAGGGGACCACTGGGGATCCAGGCTCTTGGTCATGTCTCCGCTGCTCTGCGCTCCTGCCCCCCCACTCCGCTGCGTCCAAAATTGGCAGCGGTGTAGCCCCTGCCCAGGGGGTCACTCCGGCTGGGGACTGGCGGGGCTGGGGAGCTAGAGGCCGGGGCGGAAAGCTCCGCCCAGATCAGGTGCTGTAGCTGCTGCTGCTCCAGGGGATGCCCTTCCTGGCTAGCGTCTGGGGACCCGGATTTGTCAAAACTAGCTGTGTTTTCCTGCTGTAGAGACTGATTTTGTAATTATTTTTTTCCCTATTTAATTAAAACTGGTAGAGTCTAATTATTGTATAACACACCCAGAATTCTGTCAGTAAGTTTGAGTATATTTTTATTAGTTTTTGTTTCTACTTTTAAAGAGAAGTTTAATTTCTATGTGAAATCGTTAAGATGCCTGCAGAAGGCTTGGTTCCTGTAGCTCCGCCGCTACACCACAGCTGGCAAGTTCGAACCTGGCCCAGGACCTGCCAAACAACAATGACAACTACAAAAAAAAAAAAAAAAAATAGCCGGGCGTTGTGGCGGACGCTACTTGGGAGACTGAGGCAAGAGAATCGCTTAAGCCCAAGAGAGTTAGAGGTTGCTGTGAGCTGTGACGCCCCAGCACTCTACCAAGAGCCACATAGTGAGACTTTGTCTGAAAAATTAAAAAAAAAAAAAAAGGTGGCTTGGCTCAGGGTCCCTAGCACTCTGGGAGCCCCAGGCGAGTGGATTGCTTAAGCTCAGGACTCGGAGACCAGCCTGAAGAAGAGTGAGACCTGTCTCTACTGAAAATAGAAAAATTAACTGGAGGTTGTTTTAGGCACCTGAAGTTCCAGCTCCTGATGGGGACAAGAGAAGAGGTTCACTTGAGCCACAGAGTGAGACTCTGTCTCAAAACAAACAAACAACAACAACAACAACAACAAAAAAAAAAACTTGCAGAAAAGTTTCAGTAAGAGGAGGTGAATATAGCACTTTTTTGCAGGGAGTCTTATATTTCTGGCTAAATATTTGTCCTCTTGTTATAGTTTGTAATTCACTTATTTTCTTAAATTTAGTTTTAGTAAAAGTTTTAGAAGTACGAGTAAAAATTCCTTTTAGTAGTTGGAATATTTAAAAAATTATGGTGCAGGCTCGGCACCTGTAGTTCAGCGGCTAGGGCGCTGGCCACATATACTGGGGCTGTCGGATTCCAACCCGGCCCAGGACTGCCAAACAACAATGACAACTACAACCAAAAAATAGGGGCGGCGCCTGTGGCTCAAAGGGGTAGGGCGCCTGTGGCTCAAAGGGGTAGGGCGCCGGCCCCATATGCTGGAGGTGGCAGGTTCAAACCCAGCCCTGGCCAAAAAAAAAAAAAAATACATATGTATATATTAAAAAAAAAAAAAAAATAGCCGGGCATTGTGGTGGGCACCTGTAGTCCCAGCTACTTGGAAGGCTGAGGCAAGAGAATCGCTTAAGTCCAAGAGTTTGAGGTTGCTGTGAGCTTGTGACTCAGGGCAGTCTACTGAGGGCGACATAGTGAGCTTCTGTCTCAAAAAATAAATAAATAAAGGCAGTGCCCATAGCTCAGTGAGTAGGGCACTGGCCACATACACCCAGGCTAGTGGGTTCGAACCCAACCTGGGGCTGCTAAACAACAATGACAACTACAACATAAAAATAGCCTGGCGTTGTGGTGGGCACCTGTAGTCCCAGCTACTTGGGAGGCTGAATCGCTTAAGCCCACTCTACTGAGGCTGACATAGTGAGACTTTGTCTCTAAAAAAAATAAATAAATAAAATAAATGAAATAAATAAAAACGTGAAACAAATTCTGGTACAATGGTGATATAATAATTTTTAGAATTTTTTTTTTTTTGAGACAGTCTCACTGTGTCAGTAGAGTGTGGTGGCATCACAGTTCACAGCAACCTCCAACTCTTGGGTTTAAGTGATTCTCCTACCTCAGCCTCCTAAGTAGCTGGGACTACAGACACCCTCTACAATGCCAGGCTATTTTTTGGTTGTAGTTGTTGTTTGGCAGGCCCTGGCTGGGTTCAAACCCATCAGCCCAGGTGTATGTGGCTGGCACCCTAGCCACTGAGCTATAGGCACCAAGCCAATCTTTAGAATTCTTAAATGTGCTAATGTTTCAAATTGAAGTCATGCTTGACAAATATATGTCATAGCAATTTTCTTTTGGTGTGACAAAAAAAAAATTTTATTTAAGAAGAACAAAGAGAAAGTTTAGAACACTTCCAAAGAGAGTTGGAAGTTGGTCCATCTCATGAAAGAGGTGAGAGAGAGAACAGTTATTTATTTTTAAATGCCTTTCTTTTTTCTGAATACAAGGAATGCAGCCATCATTTCACCTTAGCAGTTTGGACAGTTAGATAAAACATTCTTTAAAGATTAAATTTTAATAAAATAGAACTTAATAAATACAACAACAATCCCTTTAGTTTTTTCTCCACCTTAGAAATCTTACTGTAAAAAATGCTTGAAAGTAATATGTGTAGTGTAAAATATATGCAAACCATGACAGTTGTCTTTTCAGTAAGATGTCCAACAGTGGGTCAATGTAATTTGTAGAAAATAATTGGTTATTATATTCAAAATGATAGCAACCATTTTTGGTGTACTTTATCAGAGAATGCTCTTTAAAAATTTTTTTGTGATTTTCTAAAGTTATTTTACTAAAGGTGTTTAACTATGGAAAATAAATAACAGAAAACAATGTATCTTGTCTGTTGCTATTATTAACTTTTATTATCTATATCTGTTATCTTAGGAAACAATCCAGTTTTTCTGTGAGCACATCTTAACTAACTGGGCTGTTTAAGTAGATATACCAGGAGAAAAGGATGGTATCATTGCTTTTTAAAATGCAGTTTTTATAGCCTCTGCCTGGCCAGAGTCATCCTGTACGGATTACGCATCAACTGCCTAATCTAGCAACATTTCACCAGAGAATAGCAATCAAGAATGTGGACAAAGTCAGAGCAGTGCAAATGAATACACTTTTTGAAGGTTTAAACTAAATTGTCTTGGTATTAAAGGTATATTTCTGCAGCTATCAGTACAGATAAAAAGGGTAAATAGAACATGAATCAGTTTGTATATAAGTATTAGTATGTGTAAAAGATTTGGATGAAAACATTTGCATAAATTTAAAGCATTGAAATATTGTGCTGAATTTGTTTTTATGTTTTACATTAAAAAATAAAGAGGAACTTGGGTGGCGCCTGTGGCTCAGTGAGTAGGGCGCCAACATCATGTACTGAGGGTGGCGGGTTCAAACCCGGCCCCCGCCAAACTGCAAGGAAAAATAGCCAGGCGTTGTGGAGGGTCCCTGTAGTCCCAGCTACTCGGGAGTCTGAGGCAGAAGAATTGCCTAAACCCAGAAGTTGGAGGTTGCTGTGAGCTGTGACATCACAATGCTCTACCTGTTCTCTGTCTATAATGGATGTACACTGCTTTGTATGTTTTCTTACTCTTGTAGGCCTATTTTACTCTTCCTCAATAAACTTTATTTCATGCTTGCCTTAAAAAAAAAAAAAAAGAATTGAAAGGCTGGGCATTGTGACTCATGCCTGTAATATTAGTGCTCTGGGAGGCCAAGGCAGGTGGATCACCTGAGCCCAGGAGCCCAGGAGATCAGCCTGAGCAAGAGAAAGACGCCATCTCTAAAAATAGCTGAGAGTTGTGGCAGATGCCTGTAGTCCCAGCTACTCAGGAGGCTGAGACAAGAGGATCGCTTGAGCCCAAGATTGAGGTTGCTGTGAGCTGTGACACCATAGCACTGTACCGAGGGCAACAAAGTGAGCCTCTGTCTCAAAAAATGAATAAGTAAATAAGTAAATAAATGTTTTGAAGCTCATCATAAATTCATATATGCTTTATGTGATATATTCATATATAACAATTATAAACAAATTCATCTAACAAAAGAGAAAAAATATATGAATCAAAACAAAGATAAAACTAAAGAGAAAAATAAATCATATTTCTACAAATTGCCATTCACTTTCCACTCTAGTCAGTGGAGGAAGGGACTCTTCACAAAATCAGTATTTCCCCACCCTATCTCTATTAGATGTCTATCAATACTTACTATTGGTCATTAAGTACAATTGAAAGCAGTAATATTTAGGTGTGGCTATGCAAAATTGTTTACGTACAATAAAGAAATGGGGAAGGAGAAAGTGAAAGAATAGAGAAAAATGATACCATACCATCAGGATGTGGTTGAATTATTGTGGAGTTTTCCTCATGAGAATATCTGCTTGGTTTGTAGAAACTAAGATTGCAGGGTATAGAAGCAGGCTCATTCTTTTTTTTTTTTTTTTTTTTTTTGAGACAGAGACTCAAGCTGTCACCCTCAGTAGAGTGCAGTGGTGTCATAGCTCACAGCAACCTCCAACTCTTGGGCTTAAGCAATTTTCTTGCCTCAGCCTCCCAAGTAGCTGGGACTACAGGCGCCTGCCACAATGCCCGGCTATTTTTTGGTTGTAGTTGTCATTGTTTGGCAGGTCCAGGCTGGAATCGAACCTGCCAGCTCTAGTGGATGTGGCTGGCACCTTAGCCGCCTGAGCTACAAGCGCCGAGCCTTTATTGACATTTTTAAAACAACAACACCAGCATCAACTACTACTTCTAATAGTGGTAATAATGAGGATTAATAATTATAGTAACAATACGTAAAAATAGTAATTGTGCGATCTGAAGAGAAACCAGAGTATATACAAATAGTAATTGTAATTATTGACATGCTTATTTTAGATAGATATGCATTATTTTTAATGTTATATAATTTACTTTAGAAATATACATTTAATTTTTTTCATGAACATCAAAAGCTAAAACATATCACCTAATGAATCACTCTCGCCTATGGGCCTATAGCCACTCACTTACTGGTGTGGGTCCCCTTACTATCCTACTACCAGACTTAAATCTGTTTCATGAGTGATCTGAAATGATATCATTACCTTAAATCTCATGTAATATCTTGGGGTCTTGGAAAATAGTTCTGCCCTGGTAAAATAAAGGGTAACATCAATCCAAGCTCACCTCCTGCTAAATTTCAGAGAAGGAAATATGTTCTCCAGTGTATCTGGTTTTATGTCACTTACTTTCAGAGTAAGAGGTTGTTTATGGTACAGTGGTTTAATGTGGCTATATTGAAAATCATAAATAGCAGGGAGGGGGTGGGAAAATGGAAGAGCAGAGAGAGGGAAGGAGGGAAGAGAGTGGGGGGTCACAGTATGTGACACTCCTTTTGGGGGTGGGACACAATTATAAGAGGGACGTTACCTAACAAATGCAATCAGTGTAACCTGATTCTTTGTACCCTCAATGAATTCTCAAAAATAAAAAAAAAGAAAAAGAAAATCATAAATAGCCTACAAATACCAAAAGAGGTGAAAAGAATTTGCAGACATGTGGGATGCATTATATGTGCTTTCAAATTTCTCCTCTAATGAGAAATTAAAAATGTAATGTTAGGCTGTTATTTCTTTCTTTCTTTTTTTTTTTTTTTTTTGCGACACAATCTCACTTTGTCACCCCTGATAGAGCATTATGGCATCATAGCTCACAGCAACCTCAGACTTTTGGGCTCAAGTGATTCTCTTGCCTCAGTCCCATGAGTAGATGGGACTGCAGGTGCCACAATGCCTTGCTATTTTTATAGAACACAATGCCCAGCTATTTTTAGAGATGGGGTCTTGCTATAGCTCAGGTTGGTCTTGAACTCATCAGCTCAGGTGATCCGCCCATCCCAGCTTCCCAGAATGCTGGGATTACAGGCGTGGGCCACCATGACTGGCCTAGTCTGTGATTTCTTAAAATAAACCCCCAACCATTTACTCAAATTCTTCCACATCCTTCCAAGACACTTCAGAAGCATTATCTGGAAGGAATTATTCCAGTGGTCAAGAGTATTACATGTTTAAGAATCTCACAGAAATTCTGCTTGTATTTTGTGTAAGAAAAGATATGATAATACACATTGCAAAATGGCAATAATTTTTCATACTTCCTTGTATCCATTCTCTTAGCAACGGTGTTTTTACAGCTGCTTCCATCATAGAATGTTTCTGGGACATTTAATCTGGTCAACCTTATTTGCTCAGGGTACTAGAAAGCTATGAATATGAGGATTGTGCCAATTTTTGGCCTAGGGACAAAAGTTCTTGCACTGCCATCTCCATGAGAACAAGCCCATATTAGCCTGATGGATCTTGAGATACCACAGAGAAAAGAACTAAAGTGTCTCAGTTTGACAGCCAGTTCTCTCCAGGAAGCAGAACTAACTAGTCAACCAGCAGTGGACCATACATAGCTGAAGAAGCCCATATAAGACATGAAGAGTGGCCTAGTTGTGTCCAGACTAAATGGCTGGCAGCTTAACAAGAAGCCAAGTTTTGGGGTGGTTTATTATGTAGCACTAACACACACATGAACCCAGTGCAGATAAGATGGTTGTGGTGGGTGCAGTGGCTGACACCTGTAATTCTGGGGGGCTGAAACAGGTGGATTATTTGACCTCAGGAGTTTGAGACTATCCTGAGGAAGAAAGAGACCCTATCTCTGTTAAAAATAGAAAAACTAGGCAAGTATATTGGCACATGCCTGTAGTCCCAGCTATTTGGGAGACCGAGGAAAGAGGATTCCTCAAGCCCAAGAGTCTGAGGTTGCTGTGAGCTACCATGATGCCATAGCACTTTACCCAGGGCAATGGAGTGAGACTTTGTTTAAAAAAAAAAATACTAGGATTAAATGACAGGTTGTTTACTAATTACCTGAGAAACAGAAAGCACCTATAAGTACTGGTTCTTTTCTTTTCTTTTCTTTGTTTTTTAGAGACATAGTCTCACTTTATCACCCTTAGTAGAGTGCTATGGCATTACAGCTCACAGCAACTTCAATGTCCTGGGCTTAGGCAATTCTCTTGTCTCAGCCTCCTGAGTAGGTGGACTACAGGCACCCACCACAACACCCGGCTACTTTTTGTTTGCAGTTTGCCTGAGGCCAGGTTTGAACCCATCACCCTCGGTATTTGGGGCCAACGCCCTACCCACTGATCCATAGGTCCTGCCCAGTACTGGTTCGTTTTCCCTTCCCTTCCCTTCCCTTCCCTTCTCTTCCCTTCCTTTCCCTTCTCTTCTCTCCCCTCTCCTCCCCTTTCCTTGATGGGGGTACAGAGTTTCACTTTCTTGCCCTCGGTAGACTGCCATGGCAACCTTAAACTCTTGGGCTCAAGTGATTCTCCTGCCTCACTCTACCAAATAGCTGGGACTACAGGCACCTGCCACAACACCTGCCTATTTTTAGAGATGGGGTCTCCCACTTGCTTAGGCTGGTCTCAAACCTGTGAGTTCTGGTAATCCACACACCTCGGCCTCACAGAGTGCTAGGATTACAGGCATGAACCACGGTGCCGGGCCAGTACTGATTTTATTTTCTCCTTAATTTAAAGTTGGATCTTTCGTTATATAACTTCTGTTTAGTTGTACAGAAATGCCTGTAGACATGTGTACATGTGATTAATGCTTAAACTCACACAGTGCCTCACACCTTAGGAGGAAATAGGCATCAACAGTCTGATCATTAAGATAAAGGCCAAATTGTAAATAAGAAGTTTGCTGTTAGTGTAAAAAGTCCTGGAGGTGAGCTCTGGTGTTAGTGAACCACGGTTTATGCTGGCCAATGGCGCAAGTCTGCCCTCAGTCCCCTCTTTCCACAGAGGGTGACCAGACTGGCAGACTGCACAACTCTGAAGACAAGAGTTTCCTCCTCCCCAGTCCTCACATTCTTTGTTCAGGGTGTGGTCTTTAGAAGAAACATTTGCCCTTTCCAAGCAGCAGTTTTCTTTTTCTGGGCACTGCCTCTCCCTCACTTGGGCCTGAGGAGAGCTGTTGGCAGGAAGTGGGTGTCCTTTAACATCTGGAAAAAAAGTGCAGGTCAGGCCTTTTATTTCTGTGAGGTCAGAGGAGTCAGAGACCTGGGAGTTGCACTTCCACGTGGCAGCTACTGGCTTCTGAGCACCTGGAATGTGTGAATTGGGATGTGGTGGAAGCTTAAAACAGAGTGCCTGTGAGAGATTTATATGAAAAAAAATCCTTTCTTGATAATATTATATTGATCACATATTTAAATAATAATACTTAGGATATATTGCATTAAGTAAAGTATTACGGGTACTTTCATCTGTTTTGTTTTCTGTGTTGCTAGCAAACTTAAATGACACATGGCTCATATTGTATTTCCACTGCTCATTACTGCCTGAGAGGATGGCCTCACTTTCCAAAGCTCCGGCTGCTTCCACAAAAAAGGAGAGGCTATGAAGGTTATGTAATCTAAAATTTAAATTAATTATTATATTGTTTCCAATTTAAAATATTATGTATTATGTCGTGACCCCTAAGGCCCTGGTCTTGGTTGCCACACGAAGGAACCAGGCATGACATGGATTAGAAGTTCAAGCTTGCGGGAGATGGGCTAACCTAAAGTGCAGGGTAGCCCTGAACCCCCTCTGCGATGGCTATTTATTGAGGTTATACACAACAGGTGCGGACAGTTAAGGTAATGACATACACAACAGCTGTGGAGAGTTAAGGTAATTACATATGAGGGCTGCATGTGTAAGGATTGCCACCTGCTCTTTCCTCACGTGTTCTTTCCCCACAACCCCCATGAAGAAGTACTGAGCATCAATGTTTAACACATGCTTACTAGTGAGTGACCAATCTTATCTCATTCCGAAACACCGAGTTACTTGGGGGACTGCGCCTAACTCACAAAACATCTCTAGGCTTGCCTGGAGACTGTCCTGTTCTCAGTCTTTCCTTTTAATGTGATAAGAATCAGTGACCCTGGTGGCGCCTGTGGCTCAAAGAGGTAGGGTGCCGGCCCTATATGCTGGAGGTGGCGGGTTCAAACACAGCCCCGGCCAAAAACTGCAAAAAAAAAAAAAAAAATTCAGTAGCTGTCCTTTGTAAGCATGGTGTCCATTCCTCTACAGTATTAGTCATGAACGGATATAAACTTCTATACAAGGTTGAACAGGAACGCCTCAGGCAGTGCTAGATTCCAGCACAAAAGGTAAGTCCTGATTAAAAAGGGACTGATAGGCCGGGCACAGTGGCTCATGCCTATAATCCTAGCACTCTGGGAGGCTGAGGCAGGTGAATTGCCTGAGCTCATGGGTTCAAGACCAGCCTGAGGAAAAAGGGAGACCCCTGTCTCTAGTAAAAAATAGAAAAACTGAAGCAAGAGAATCGCGAGCCCAAGAGTTGGAGGTTGCTGTGAGCTATGATGCTATGGCACTCTACCTAGGGCAACAGGGTGACAGCTTGAGTCTCTGTCTCAGGAAAAAAAAAAAAAAAAAGGTACTGATAGACAGTGTTGTCCCAGGTGCCTGTAGTCCCCGCTACTTGGGAGGCTGAGGCAAGGGGATGGCTCGAGCTCAACAGTTTGAGGTTGCTGTGAGCACTTCCACACTTTGGAAAGTGAGGCCATCCTCTCACCAGGGCACTCTTCCAAGGGCAACAAAGTGAAACACTATCTCCAAAAAAAGTCTGCAGAATGAATGAAGACACTGGCACTGATTATATAACACCTTGGCAGCTGTCTCAAGTGGTTGATGGTGGAGGGAATTATAGAAGAAAGCAAACACATACATTTAATTAAAGGCGATTTTGTGACTTCTTTTTATTGGCCTTTGCAAACCAAGGTTATTCTGGATGGAAATAGCCTTGAAAAGGTAAACCCACAACTTGTGGATGGACACTTTTCATATTTTCTTGGAGCTGTAGATATGCCTGGTTTGACTTTCTTGATTGGAATACAGGAAAAAGGTTATCTAACTGCTGGATCTAATCAGACAGTGGTTATCAGTGGGGCTGCAGGTGCCTGTGGTTCCTTGGCTGGGCAGATTGGCCATTTGCTGGGTTGTTCAAGAGTGGTAGGAATTTGTGGAACACATGAGAAGTGCCTTCTTTTGACCTCTGAACTGTGCTTTGTCCCTGAGAAGGGATTAGAATGTGTGCTCCTACTCAAGGTGGAACCACCCAAAAAACCATCATAGCTGCTTTGTTCATGATCTCATCAGAGCCCAGAGGGTGTGTCCCAAAAAAGACGGTTTGCTTGTGCCTGAAAATGGGGGTCTGACCTCTGAGCTCACCTACGCCTAGAGACGGGGGTTCTCCCTGTCTAGCCCTGAGTGGTGGAATCCTGTACCAACTTCCTGAGGAAGACTACTTTGATCACCAAAAGTAGCCACCATACACAATCCCCCATTACCTTAACATATCACTTTCATTTATTTTCTTCACAGCGGGTATGAATTTATCTGGTTAATTTATTCACTTGTTAATTTTTAAAAGCTATTCAAATGAATACGTGTTTATTGATTATTTTTCAGTTAGAACCTATAATCCAAGTAAAAGTAGTACTCAATATACATTTGCTTATTAATACATCTCCCTTTGTCTATAAAGGATTGATACATTTTTCTTGGACTTCTGCATAAAATAAATGTGGATTTAAAAAAAAAGGGGCTCGGCACCTGTTGCACAGTGGTTATGGTGCCAGCCACGTCGAGGGTTCGAAACCCGCCTGGGCCAGCTAAACAACGACAACTGCAACAAAATATAGCTGGACATTGTGGCCAATGCCTGTAGTGCCAGCTACTTGGGAGGCTGAGGCAAGAGAATTGCTTAGGTCCAAGAGTTTGAGGTTGCTGTGAGCTGTGACGCAACAGTACTCTACCGAGGGCGACATAGTGAGACTCTGTCTCAAAAAAAAAAAAAAAAAAAAAAAAACTGATTGGGTGGGGTGCAGAGCTTTAAAGCCTTCTTGGGCCAGGCCTTCCATCAGGTCTCCTGTCACTCAAAGCATGAGGGGGCGGGACCTGGAGTACTGTCCAATCGAGGCTGCTGGGGTGGGGCCTGTCTGCGCTGCAGCAAATGCGGAAGGACAGGGCTGCTTCCGGTATGTGGATGGGTCTTTTCTCCTCAAGTCCTCCTGTTGCTTCTGAGAACTGGCTTCAGCACTCCTTCCTCTTCAGCTCAAAAGGTCTGGGTGGTTCTGCTGCAGCCTCTGTCACCCTGTGACCAGCAGGTACTGGGATATTTGTCAGGAAGATGTTGGGAGGCCTGAAATCAGGAAATGGCCGGTTGCGGCTGCGTGACCGGACATGGGAAAGGAGCCGGTGGGAACCCTCCCGAACTGGCTGTTGCGGACCTAGGCCTGACCTGTGATCAGTTTTGGGGTTAGTGGACCTCATTCTCCGCTGACCAGTGATGAAGGTCGGCCTTCAGTCCCCTCTTCCCTGGGGGGAACTGGGTTGGCATGTGGGACTGGGGCAACCTGCCCTGTCCCTGCAGGGTAACTTTGGCCGCGGCCCGGAGCCCTGTCTGTGCAGCCTTGTGCTGGAGACCTGTGTCTCCCTAGGGTTGTGCGGTGATGACGGGAGGATCTCGACTTGGTGTGCGAGTTGGTGCGTTGTCCGTGGGGTCCCCGGTCCTTCTTTTCTCTTGTTAAAAGCTGTACGTAGGCCTCATGAAAACATTACAGCATTTATTTGGGCAAGTAGCAACTTGTGAATCAGAGCTATACTTTGTTATTTGTGGGTCTCCCAGAAGGGCTTGAAAAGGCAAGGTGGCTATTTTCTTTTCTTTTCTTTTTTTTTTTTTTTTTGACTTAGAAAGAATTTTATTTACAGAAAACTCACAGAGCGTTAACAAAATGTTTGCGAACACAATTTTGTTGGTAATGATGAACAGAATCAAGAGCGAATTAATAATTATGTATTGTTGTGCCCATATCTCGAAATTCCCCACAAAGACCACCAAGGAGCCAAGTCCAAGCAAAAGCAAAAGAGCCTTTTATTGCAAGCTCGGGCTCCGGCTCCCGGGGCTCCGCTGCAAAGGATCCGAGCCAGGAGCCCTGAGCTCTGGAACAGGGGATTTTTATAATACTGCGCAGCTAGCGGGGTGTATACAACTTGATCCAGAGAGCGGTGCCTGATTGGGGGATAGCTGTCTCATGATTTCTGGAAATTGCCTGGGCTTACTGGAAAGTAAAATTTATAGAACAAAATGGCCGGGGAACCGGAACTTAATACCTAATACAGCAATATTCCAGCCTAAGATAGCGTTGGTCTGGTTCTCTAAATATAATACAGGTTAGATTATTTTCATACTAGTTTTGTCCATTTTTTATAGCCTAATTTTTTGCAAATCTAGAAATAAGGCAGTACATGTGAAACAAGCTTGCTAAATATTTTAAAATTATGCCAACTTCTCCGTGAGATATTATTTCCATTTTAAAACTATCTTCAAGGTAAATGACTTTACCACTCAAGGTGGCTATTTTCTGATTATATAACCAGAGTTTAATGGTGTTGATGGTTGGTTAGACCTAGATTTTGTAGTTATTTACAGAAAAATGCATTTGTGTTAATACTGGTATCATTAGGTAGTAACCCAGGGCACTGGTGTTAGTTCAGTATGATTGTCTTGTTATTTGAACTTCGATCATTCCAATTTGTGAAGCGTTGGAATATTGACATCTTAGCTGTACTACATGTTGTTTTGGAGTATTGACGTCTTAGCTATACTACATGTTGTTGTACTTAAACATTAGATAGCTTTCCATTTATTCAGTTCTTTGATTTTTTTTAATCAAAAATTAGTAAAAATCAGTGTTGGCCAGGAGTGGAGGCTCACACCTTTAATCCTAGCCCTCTGGGTCTGTGAGGTGGAGGCTGGTGGATTGCTTGAGCTCAGGAGTTCAAGGGGAGTCTGAGCAAGAGTGAGACCCCGTCTCTACTAAAAATAGAAATAAAAAAAGTAGCTGGATGTTGTGACAGGTGCTTGTAGTCCCAGCTACTTGGGAAGCTCAGGCAAGAGGATTGCGCACACCCAAGATTCTGAGTTTGCTGTGAGCTATGAGAGGTAGCACTGTACCCAGGGTGACTGTGAGACTCTGTCACAACCCCTCTTACCCCCCCTCCCCCCCCAAAAAAAATAAACCCAACAAAAAACTAGTGGAAAGGCTTGGCACTTATTTTGTTAAGTTTATTTCTAAAT